>PVJX010017576.1:0-38064 GCA_004027295.1 Dolichotis patagonum | reverse complement strand
GTTCCCTTGTGTTTCACTGACTTCGTCCTGCTGTGTTCCTCTTGGCTGCTAAGTATGGGAAACCCACTGCGAGTGTTACCAGCAAGAGGCCACATGGGCGACTACCTGGAAAAAAAATTAAGTGAGTAAGAACCATGAATGTAGAAATCAGTGGCTATCACTGCTCACCAGTCAGGCAGTTCCCTTCCACTGTGACTATGATCTTGTACTCCATTACATTTGCACAATGACAAAGCCACTTAAGGGCACATTTCTCAGAATGTACCCAGTCCTTGTTCACAGCATGGTGGCCAGGAAGTGGAGAGACACAGGAGGATTCAGGGACAGGAATACACCCCCCAGGTCACATTCCCAGGGACTCACCTCCACCCAGGCCCCATCTCCTAAAATACCCTCAGCTACTGAACTCATCACTGGGTAAATTCATTGATGAGCATAGCACTCCCATGACTCAATCACTTTTCCAAAGACACCTGTGAACACACGAGACTTTTGAGGGACTTTCTAGGTAGAAACCATAACAGACCTTGTCTGAAAATAAATAAATAAAAGTGCTGGGACTGTTTCAGCCCTAGTAACTTGGACTGGCCTAGAACCCTGGGACTGGATTCAAGTCCTGGTAACCAGAAAACAAACAAACAAAACACATAAACCCTGGAAGAAAGAACTCAACATTTTCACTATCAAGAAGAGGCAGCTGTGTAAGGAGTTACATGTTTACCCCTATTTGAACATCGCACAATGCATGTGGTGCTTCATAAATATGTACACATTTATGTGTCAGCTAAAAACTTAAAAATAAAAAGAAGCATTGGAATATTTAGAGATACTAGAATAAAATTTTCTTTTGGTGACTATTTTAAGCAAAAGTTAGAAGTTAACAGATGACATACTTAGGGATTGTAGTAAGTTAAACACTAGTAATAACAGTGATTTTCCTAGTGCCTTTTATGATTTTCCATGATCCTCTGAGGAAGAGTGGACTGGATTGGCTGGGTGTGGCTGGAACTTGGTTTAGGGAGGTAAGATTCTGCTGAGAGCCCCAGCTGTCGTCCTGCTCCATGGAACTCACTCCCCAGTGCCTGACACGGAGCCAGCATCTATGGGGATTGAATTAATGAATGAAAGACATGGATCAGAGCATTACTAATGCTTCCTGGGGGGAGCATTAATAGCCAGGGCCACATCTGACATTTAAGAATTTTTAGTGCAACAGCAAGAACACAGTCAAGCAAGTACGTATGTTTGTTTTGATTTGGAAGGTTTGTGAGATAAATTTCTGCTGGAAAATGTAAAATCCAGAAGCAGTTCTAAATGGATTTTATTCCTTTTTATTCATTTATTTTTAAATAACTTCTTTTGCTTAAAAGTTATTTAATGATTTGAGTGTTGAGAATATGCTATTTCAAAAGTGTAGTTTTACAGGTAGTTTGAAAACTGCAGATTAATAAGAAGTAAATAAGGGAAGGGGAGCATAACAGACAATCCATGGGAAGCATAACAGACGATACCACTTGCTCGACCAGTATGCTTCAGTTTGTTAGTTGCCCAGGCAATAGTTCCTGTTCCAGTTCTGGTCACTTCTGTCTCCTGGAAACGGCTGGTCACTGTGACGCATAGCTGATCACTATGATGCACACTGTATAAACCAATCCCCAGTTGACAAGACATTCTGCCTCTGTACTTCCTGCTTGCTTATCCCACATAAGCTCTAAACCACCAGAGATCAGGGCCTGATATTTTGGGAATGATCCCAGTCACTGCCCATTGACATAAAATAAATCTGCCTCCAAATCCTGGGTGTTGTTTCAGTGTTTCTGCTTGCTCTTCCATGAAAAGATAGCTAAAAGGGGATGGGGTAATAAAGGGAGACTTTCCTCTCTCAGAAGGAAAAGAATGAGTAAGGGAGAGGATGGGGAAGTTAAGGATATAGAAACCTTCAGTATTTGGAAAGGTTTGGCAGGAAAAGTTCTTTCCTCCCTCCTCTATATAAAGATGCTATTAAGCCAGGTGTGGTGGCACATGCCTATAATCCCAGCCCTCAGGAGGCTGAGGCAGGAGGATCACCATGAATTTGAGACCAGCCTGGGCTACATAGCAAGACCCTATCTCAAAAAAAAAGATGCAAGTAGTCAGTGTCTTTCTTCTACATTGTTTAAGGGCAAGGGAGGAAAGAGAGAATAGGAGAGTATAAGATATTGCTAGAAATATACTTAATTTATCAGCACAGATAGCCTAATAGGCTAAATAGTTTGTTTATCCGAAGACAAGCAGTTAAGAAACTACAAAATCTATTTGATGCCACACTGTTCTGCTCTGAAAATTCAACAACTTGACCAAAACCAGGCTGGATTTTATAGAAGTGAGTTTTCTGTCCCTGCTAAGGGGTGAAGTCCACAGTGCTGCGTTGTGATGGGCTGTGCTTGCTGGTGAAAGGGAGCCAGTGCTCATCAAACCTCCTCAATTTGATTCATGAAGGTCGTGTTTTCTCTTGGTTAGAAGAGGGTCATTACATTGCTACTGAGCAAAGAATAAGGAGTGAGGAATCTCACTCATCTTAAGCTTAATTTTATCACTAGAGAAGCCCGGTTTTTTAGTGGCAAAGGAGACTTCTTCCCAGCACTTGGTAAGTGGCCCTTCTTACTGGCTCACACTCACATGTTTGTGGAGCTAGTAAACTTCCTTAAGTCACTAAATAAAGATAATGATGCTATAATTAAATAAAACACTACATTCAAAGATGTATTAAGAAAGCACCAGGTAGTATATTGAAATATAAATTCAGTCAGAAACGTGCTATTGAATCATTGGTATATTTAATATAACTGTCATTAGACATTTATTATCACCCCATGTCCTCGGTTTGAAACTAAAGTTCTTTAGCCTGGCACAATACGTGGAATATTAGAAGGCATTCTGTGATACTTACTTGATAAATGCATGAATAATTCATTCATGAAAAGTCTCTGCCTTCTGTCTGTCTCCTGCCTAGCTGTCATTTAGTTATGCATCACTCAAGGCTGTCCTCCACTCTGACCCTTCCCCAGGGCTCTTTCTGCCTTGGAGTCAGCCAGCTAAGTTCTAAACCTTGTAAGCCACAGTAAACCTCTCCTCCTTTAAATTATCAGTGTTGAATATTTTGTTCCAACAATGATAAAGAGACTAAGACAAGGTTTCAAGTGGTTCAGACTGGCCTAAATTCTCAATCCTCCTGCATCAGCCTCCCCAAAGAGCATACAGTAAGCCACTAACACTTCTTTCCTTGGTACCTGTTGATCAGCCTTTACCCAGTTCACTCCCTCCCTTCTCCTTGTACTCCCCAGCCTCTGCTAACTACCATCCTACTCTCAGTATCTATGAAATAGATTAATGTTTTTAGATCCCACATATCAGTGAGACCATGTAGTACTTGTCTTTTTCTGCTTGGTTTATTTCATTTAATATAATAACCTCCAGTCCCAGCTGCTTCTCACCAATGATGAGATTTCATTCTTTTTCTGGCTGAATGGAATTCTGTTGTGTGTATGGACTGCATTTCCTTTTTATCCATTCATCAGTTGATAGACACTTACATTCTTTCAGTGTCTAGGTTATTGTACTTCTTCAAGAAATATGAGAATGCAAATATCTCTTTGACAGACTGCCTCCCCACTGACTATACAGTATTCCTTGTAATGTAACTTTTTGAGAAAGTTACATTTTTTGAGAAAGTTATTTGGTATGGTAATTATTATATTTTGAGAATCCTCCATACTGCTTTCCTCATCTGCACTAATTCTATCAACAGTGCTGAAGGGTTCCGTTTTCTCCACATTCTCATTAGTACTTACTATCTTTTGTCTTTGTACAATATCTATCCTAACTACAGAGCAATCTCATAGTGGTTATGATTTGCATTTTCCTTATGATTCAACAAAGTGCCCTAGAAAAATATTCTCCAAAGAGATATTATCAGAAACAGGCAGCTGATAGATATTAAGTCCTAGCCAATAACAATTTTGGGTAGAGCAAAAAAGACAGTGAATTATTTCATTGCTTCTTTTTCAACAACATCTGACACCCCACTTATGAGGATGTTAAGCTCTGGTTGTGGTTAAATGAGTACTATGTACCCCCAAGTTACTAAAGGATTTACAGTAGTTATAAAGGTGGAGGTTCCTGAAGCAGTCAGCTAAGAACTACTGCTAGTCATATTTTAGGAATTGCCTTAATCTATGCTCCCATTGTTTTCATGTGTTCCTATTCAGTAAATCATTCTATTAGTATATTTGTTGAAGAAACACCTATTTACTTTAGTAAATCATGAAATTTTGCCCCCTTTATCTGTTGGACCCCCAATACCTAGAAGGTTCTTGATCTAATGAAGTATTTATAAATGTTGACTGAGCTGCATTTCAAGGTAGTATTACAATTTGATAATTTCCATATAAACTTTGTATTAGATAGATGGAGATCCTTTAGCAAATAAAGGTTTAATATTTTGCAAAAACAAGAAAACGCTAAGTCTTCAGGGAGAAAGATCAAAATTACATTAAAACATACACTAGATTTCTATAGATATTGTTTTTCTTTGGGACTTCATTGTGTAATTAAAGATCATAAGGTATTTTCAAAAATACGGAGGATAAGATAAAATAGTAATGTTAATCTGCTTGGACTTTAGAAATAGTTTTACCCTTTAGCTCATTTTCAATACATATATGGAAAGACCTAATTATTTCTTAAATATTGTAATACATTTAAATAAACTAAGGCATTTAAACTTCATTCATTTTCAATCCACACACAGATGTCAAGATGCTCATAATCTGTACACAGAACTTAAAAATCTTGATTCATGTCTAAAACACCGGCACAACCTTGCTTCTTTGGTTCATTAGTTCGTGGAGCTAGAGTCACAGCTTAGGCAAACCACATGAAACAGTGGATCCTCTATGCTTTCTTGAAACCTCTCCAAGTGGTCTAATTTGGACCAATGCCTTATTCTGGTTCTGAATGGAGATGTGGGACGTTTTGACTCTGTGTCAAATGTATTAAACCCTCCACGTCTCTTGTTTTAAATTCAGGAAACCACAGATCTGTTTGAATATTCATCCAACGCCAGACTTTGCCTTTAAGGAAAGTAATAAACAGCACACAGGTATTACAGTCGGCCCAGAACGTGCAGCACGGTGTGGACAGCAGGTAGAGCCTGCTTTGAAACAGCTATCTGCTTACCCTGGTCCTTTCCCATTGCTCATTTCCTTCACCTCTGTGTCTTCTCTTTATCAACCAAGTGGCCAGGACTTGTTCATCACATGATGTTCATGTGCTCTTTCCGCAACACATAGGAAATTCACCAGTTTTACAGAGAAGAAAGCAAGCTCACTTTGTAATAAATCCGCCTTTACAAATTATCAAACTTTGAGAACAAATTTAACATATGAGCATATTATCTTATGTCTGCACTGCAGCATTCCCCGGATGCTTCTTTTAACCATATCTGTCTAATGATGCATCACAGGCAACGTCTGGAGACTACATTTTAGTTAAGCAGACTGTATTAGTCAGCGTCCCCATCACTGAGACATAATCATAATACCCAACAGCCACAACTTAAAGGAAGAGAAGCTTCAGGGATTTGGTCCACAGACAGCAGACTCCAAGGCAGAGACATCACGGCTCCTACCTGTGGGAGGAAAGCTGCTTACTTATCTGCAACTGGGAAGCAGAGCAGGAGAACAGTACCAAAGGAAGAGGTCAGGGACCAGACATAGACACCCCCATCTGCCATGCCTCTCTGCCACCCACCCTGACACTCCCAGTGAGTGCTCCTGCAACACCCTGGCTGGCTCCCAAGCCCATCAACTTGACACAGTCGAGATCCACCATCATAAAGACAACCACCTTTGTCCCTTTGTCTTTTCACACAATAAATTTTTCCAGTAAAAGACAAAAAACACAAACAAAAAATACCTATACTCTTTCCAATACAAAAAGTGAACCAAAGAAAAATTAAGAAAAAACTTTAGATATGTTTGTAGCACACATACACATAAACATTCACTCAACTTCCTTGGAAAAATATCTTATTTCCTGACTAGAAATATTTTGTGAGTACAAAGTGGTGCGTGTGTGTGTGTGTGTGTGTGTGTGTGTGTGTGTTTGTGTGTGTGTGTGTGAGAGAGAGAGAGAGAGAGAGTGGGTTTGTGTGTAACAGATAATAAAAAAATGATAAGACACTGTGAAATGAATTTTGATTTTTCTTCCATTTTCATCTAGAACACTGAAACTATTACTATGTATTTATTCCATTTTCAACATGTCATTCTTCCAGGGACAGCAAACAGAAACATAAGGGCTTTTTCAGCCTTGACTATTACAGTTCGTCTGCATCATAAAGGCAGGGGTGTTTTGGAAACGGTCATTACCATTGTCCTTTCAGCGATAAGACACTATAACATTTTCCAATTTTCTCCACAGAGTCCAAGGGGTTTATCCAATAGCTATAGCCACAGGCAAGCAGGGAGCTTTCCTAGCATAAACATATCCTTTATGGATTCTCATGGAGAAATGCAAAAATAGATAGCATAAGCACAAGGCGACAAATTGTTACAAGCTATTTTGACCATACTTGAGGTGTAGGTAGCACTTTTCAAAAAATTAGAATCAACTAAAATAGATCCTTTCCCTCAAGAGCCTAAAATCTATGCTACGAAAGCATGTGTTTATTCAGTCTCCTTGCAAACTGTCCGTTTATGGTTTGTCTATCAGCACATCCAGGAATGCCAAGATCCCTCGGTCCCTGAGGGGACTAAGTGGCCTGTTCTGAAACCCTTTGCAGTTTGATAGCAGTTCAAATACCGTTTTGCTTCACACTGGCTTTGTCCTATCTCCCACCCCTTTATCAAGAGGAGGAGAAGTGGAGTTTGACCTCTTTTCTCCTTCATTTCTGCACTTGATTAAACCGATGTAGGAAAAGAGATATCCTGGGGGCAAAAAATAAATCTGTTGATACACACAGTTCACATCTATCTATAGCCATAGTCACTAAATCGACCCAATCTGACTTGATTGCAAATAGCACCTCTCAAAGCTTACTAAGGTCCAAAATCTATTTAATTCAAGTATTGAGACAATCACCATTCTGTAGGCCCTGTCATAATTAGAATTCAGTTTTCTTTTATTATCATCAACTAATAAACAAGGAAAATAACACCAGGTTGAGTTTTGGCACATCATTCTTTACCTGCCAGGCTCTAAGCCGTTGTCATACCTCCTCTGCTTCCAGTAGCCTAAGAAGCTGGGCCGCCTCATTTGACTCCGTGGGAAGTTAGAGTCAAATTCAAGTAATGATCATGTGACTAGGAATAAGTATTTGATGTTGCTTTGTTTTGCTTTTCCTGGTTATTTCATCATTTTTCTGAGTTGGCAGAGCAATAATACATATTCACTGTAGAAAATCCCAAAAGTCTAGATAATTACCAAGAAAAAATAATGGCACATCTGGAAATCAAACTCTTGTTCTACCCACTAAAATAATTTTCTCCAGTTCAAGAGTTTACCAACAAACAGAAGAGCTAATAAATCTTCACAAATCTATGCTGTTATTTCTCTGGGTTCACTCTGACAACACTAGAATTTAGTGGCATGGTTGCTTTGTACTGTAGCTGTATTCACTTGTACTTTCAGCTTTGTCTATCGGCTCCTTATAGGAATACCTATCACATAGTAGTCTCTTAATGAATATTTCTTAAAGTGAAGTAAATTAAATCAATCTAACCAGGCAGCAGTGGATTCTCAGCAGAATTAGAACCCTAAATCAAAAGTTTAATTTGAGTTCACAGTGGAAGTATATTTTTCTTTCAAAGTGAAACACCTGTCATCTTAATTTAATGAGCTATGAAATTTCCTAGCTGTGACAATTCTGACATGTCATAAATTTCCAGAGGGGGAAAGCCACAGAAATATCCTTCTTTATTTCTAACTGGAAGATTTTCCATTCTTAACACAAGTATCTTATTTTTAAACTTTGTTCCTAACTCTAGACACAAAATGGTACCAAAAGGCACCATGATATTCCACCATCTCATCTAAAACTGAAGGGAGAGGTTGTGGGTTTATAATCTGGTTCTGCTGTTTTCTACTCCAGAACTTTTCAAGTTTCTAAGCCATCCAAAAGTCAGGAGTCATCCACTATTTCTCCATAAGTGAAACATGAATGTTCACTTCACTGTATATTCTTTAAATTAAATGAAATAGGCTGCAGGTATAGCTTGGTGGTAGAATACTTGGCGGATCATGAAAAAGACCCAGACTTAGACCACAAAAAGAAAATACCAAATTAAGTGGCATTACAAGACACAGAACCTGGCAGAGCATCTGAATTCATCACAGGTGTTCAAAATGTGTTCCTTAAATCTGATGGAATTGTGCTGTCTTACCTTGTTTTTAGGTGACACTTTTCTTCCTGGGGTTAGTCACAACATGGCATAAAATAATTTTAGATATAATGAGTAGTTTAGGTAATTATGATCCTGTTCGTTTTATAAATGGAACAATATTCAGACTTGGTGATTAGGGTTGTGTCTACTTGAGGCAATTATGCCAATCATGCCGTATAATTTGGGTGAAGATATTTTTTTTCCCCTTTTAATATATCTTCTTGCGGAAATTGCTTAAGACAATTGTCTTTTTGCCCAAACAGCTGATTGAGTCATATATTCTTGCTGGGGTGAATCAGTGATGACACTCTATTCTTGCTCTGGGATCTAAGATCTTGGTATAAAAGTTTTAAAAAGAAGTGAACAGCCCCTTTTGGGAGTCTAGTGAGGGGAAAGACAGCTTGACCAGGTGTATTTGTCAACTTTCCTGTTGTTGAGCCACAAATACCACTTAAGGAGGAAAGAGTTAATTTAGTTCACAGTTTGAAGGAATTCAGTCCACGGTTTGCATGTTCTGGGACAGGAAGATCATGGCAGAAGGGTGCAGCAGAACCAAATGTTTAGCTCACGGCCACTGGGAATGCAGAGTGGCAGGGCAGGGAGGAAGGAGCAAGGGACCAAAGTCCCTATAGCTACCCCTGGTGACTCACTCAGTCACACCCAGAAATGTGCTCCACCAATCCCCTGAGGGGATTCCAAGGCCTGTCAAGATGATGCTCCAGGCTAACCACCTCATACCCAAAAGACACAGTGCCCAGTTCACTGCTGTCCGTGACAAGGCCCCTCAACTCGCACGCTCAAAAGTTCCTTCCTGCCCCTCTCCAGGGCAGACTGGGATCAGAAAGGCACAATCACCTTGACCTAGACCACAAGAGATAAAGTTAATAAACCAACTGGCCACTTACAACTGATTCATTTCAAATGAAAGATGCGTGGTACAATTAAAGCAAATGTTAGCACTCATATCGCCACACCCTGTAAGTGAACCATATGAAAATCAAATTGTGAAGACTGCGGTAAGCCTAGACTGGGAACAAGAGGAATTAGTTGTGCAATTTCAATGTCCAGTGAATGACATCAGCCTGCTTGAATTCTGTCCATTTCAGTTAATTCTGTTGCTTTCCAATGTCCCAGGTGAAAATGGGCATTCTGGCATTATTATCAATAATTATCTAGCCTGAGTGTGCCATGACTAAATGTTTTAGCCAGGATTTTAGAGGCTAGAGGGCTCAGATCAGTTAATAATACCTCTCAGAAATATTGGCCTTCTTGGCCAGATTCTTTGAATTAAAAAAAAGTCCATCTCCCTATTTTCAAATGAAAAAATAAATAAAACTTTAAAAGATTTTTTTATCTTTAATTAAAATGGGAATGAAGAGTATATTGATTCAAATAATGGATTCAAAATACAATGGTCCTTAAGTAGATCTTAGAAATCTTACACTTCCTGGAGCCAAGAAGGCTAAGGTGCCGTGAAGTGCCCACTTTTAATGACATTCCCTCACCTGTGGCCAGAGGAGCAGGGTCTAAGGAAGGAAGAGAAGAGGTAGGCAGGAGGCACAGATGTGGCCTGGGGTGAGACTGAGCACTGTGGCGGGAAAGGTCACCTATCTCCATTACCTGGTAAGAAAATCAGCCAGTTGTTTGGGTTCACTTCCATTTTAATTTCTATCTTTTACTTGGTGTTTCTACCTTCTAACAAAAATCAGTGAGAGCACCTACAAATGTCATTTTTAAAGGGCATGGAAAATCTCTTGGCTTTCTGAAGACTTTAAATCTGCAAATTGTGTAGTAAAAGCTACTGACATACAACCTAAACTCTGTGTCCAAAGAAAATATTCAGGGACTACGAAACTCAATTTAAATAGAAAGTGAATTTTTTAAAAGTCCAGTAGAAATTGGTAACATGAGCCCACAATCTATTTCCCCCAACAAACTGGATTACCGATGAAACCTCACTTTAAGGGACCCGATTTAAAAAGGAAGAAAGTTTATCTATCCTAAAATCACAAAAGGCTTACTCTACAATAACCATTGAAGCCAATGGTTAGACCTCAAATGAAGGCTTCTTTACTGACATTACTCAAATTGTTCTGAGAGTCTACTCACGAAATTTTATTGAAGAAATGGTGTCCACGCCAAGTTTGGGTAGTATATGAAATCCCTGTTGTTTATCAACAACTTCCATAAACCAAAAAGCACACCTACCTTACCTAGAGTAGAGAAGTTTGTCTTTGACTAGCTCCCAGCTGCTTGTAGCTAAAGCTAATCAAAGCATAAAGAATCTGTTACATTAAATTACATTAAATGTTATTAATGACAAGACAGCCTAATATGTTGACCTACCCAAAATGTTAATAGTTTAACCTGGAACCACACCTAGACATAAAAGAATAAATCTCAGTTAGTGAAATTTCAAACATCTGAGGCAAAATGAGTCCAGAAATTAATCAGATCACAGCATGTGAAGAACCACTCAGGCTGTGTCAGAGCTCAGAGGAGGCAACGATACTTCCAGACAGCCCTGAGGACATGGTCCTGTGGTCAGTCCAGACACACACTGGGGCTTAATTATATACTCATGAATCAGCTGTGGACAACTATGCACGTGCCGAAGAGGCCAGCATGTAAGAATGTAAATAGGTGATAACAACCTGTATAAAAGTATGCAGTAAAGATGCAAGTGACTCCTGTGCTCTGCTCTGCTCCGTGCTGCCTGCTATTGCTGCTGGTGTCTTGCGCACATGCGTTCTTTAACCTGGGGATTTCACCTGAGAAAATCTCCCTTGAGCGACCCAAGAAGGTGACACAGTGCATCAGTGGTGTGGCCTAAGTGAACAGAGTTCAAGATTTGGATTCACCCCCATCTGAACTAAGGCCTGCTTCAGGGTCTGTGTGGCCATGTGACTTCAGGCAAGTGAAATATTTAACCTACTTCTGGTTCAGTCTGGGTTTTTTTCCTTTTACCTATGAAAAATGGGTATTAGTACATTTTTCATGGTATTATTACAAAAAACAAATAATTCATGGACAATATTCAGGACAGTGCCTACCATATAAAAAGACACTATGAAAAGCAAACTTTTATATAGTGGTTTATCCACCTATCTTAAAATCACAAAAGGCTTATTCTACAGTAAGTTTCTAAGGTTAACACTCTTCCACTCACACTTAAGGAATATCTTGCAAATTTTTAAGTATATAAATCTAACAAGCTTGCACTTACAGAAGTGGACTATTCCTTGAAACTGTTAAAGAGCCATGTGATGCTATCTACCACCTTCCATATTTATGAGATCTACCTTCCATTCATTTAAAGGTAGAGAGCTGGAATGGGCTCATATTGAACTCTGGCTTTCTTCTTCCTTGAAGAATAAAAATACTCAATAGTAAGAATTTGTTTCTCCAAAGCTGAACCAAAGGGGAAGATAAAGCACTGATGAGATCAGAGATTATGGAAACCTCTTTTAAAAGGAAATGAAAGGAAAAACTATTTTTCTTTTTGTTAAAAATAGTACATAATTGAGGCATTGCTGAATTTATTTTTTATTTCAATTAAATTTGTATTTGTGGTGTTCCAGTTCTGTATGTAACACACAACCACAGTAATACCTGTGGAGAAACCATTACAGGTTAAAGGGTTTTGGAGGCCCAAGGATGGCAGTGGGCAATGTTAACTGGCCTTGAAAAACTTTGTAAAATGACTTTAACATTTCTTGGGTGGAACTAAAGAAACTTAAGTAAAATAAACCAGGCACAGAAAGGCACGAACCACATGTTCTCTATCACATGTGGAAGTTTGTTTCCTTTTAAAGTTGGCCTGAACATGGAATAGTGATTACAAGAGCCTGGAAAAGGAGAGAGTTGGAGCCCATCAGCACACACTGTGTACATGTAGAAATATCATGCTGAATCTTATAAACATATACAAGTAAAAAATGTTCATCAAAAACAGCAAATAAGCTCCAGGGTAGCCTCCACATCATTGTAAGTATGGAAATACGCAGTGTCCATTTTGTGATTAAAATCTGGTCTTTGAGTCAGGAGTTTATTATGATCAGGAGGAAGCCAAAAATGAACTCTTGAAAAGGAAATGCTATTTCACCAAGCCATGTGATTGTGGCCACCATCTGTTTAACCATCTTACAGTTGGTGGCAAACAACTAACAAACCACTGTTCCTCCACACACACGTTTACCTAAGTACTCTTTCTGGGTATCCCATCGAGTCAGGGAGTTAAGCCTCCCTTGTCAAGCTATTGAGTGACATCATGCTCTTGACTGGAGTGAGATTAAACTAACTATAGTGAAAAGCATTAAAAATACATCTTTCAACTAAAAAGTTTAATGAAGCAGTAGTATCTCTAAATGTAAAACTTCACAATGATCTGTAGTGGTCTCCAAACAAACCTAAAGAGACTGAGCTTTCCGATAGTACAACATCAAAGTTACTATTATAGAACAATCATTACAATTAAATTAACCAAAGAGTCTTCAAGGCATTTCTCATTTTAATCTATTGATTAAAATAATATTAAGCATCTAAAAATGCTACAGCACCATCTCTGTTGGGCTTAAAAGTTATGACCTAAAACAAAAGTTAAAGTCAAGTAAATGTATATGCTTTGAAAATACCAATTCTGATCTTTATCATCTCCCCTCTCAGAGCAGGGAACATTTTCTGATTTAATCTACCATTTTAAAAAGCCAGTCAGTACACTAAAGCTAAATGTACCAGGTTAACAGTACTGTAATTCCTGTAGATAACCTTGCCTTAGTTCAAGTGTCTGTGATTCAAAGATCAATTGAGCAAACAGGAGAAGAGATTTCTAAAAGCATTCTCTGCAGCAGAATTCTTTATCAAATGTTTGCTGCGGGGAGACCACCCATCACTATGTGCTTGAGATACAAAAGGTCCCTGCCCTTAAGAAGTTCCAAGTCGTGTAAGGCAATAGGACAGACATATGACATGTCTGCTAGTCAGATCTTTTGTACGTTTCTGCAAAGTCTCAGCTCTGCTGTGGAAATCGAGTCCCCAGGTTTTACTGAAATGTGGGGCAGAGTTAAGAAAGGAGAAGAGGGAAGCCCAAAGATCTAGAATTTTGGATCAACAGCTCCTGCACTGCAGCAATTCCCCTGCCAGCAAGGATGTCACATTCAACAGGGTACTGTCTTTCAAAAGACAGTGACATTTCCTTAGACTGCCTCTCTGCTTCTGAGGTCACTGTGCTGTCTGGACTACCTAGCTAAGAGTGGGTTCTTATGGGGGAGACCTTGGGCCAGACAAGAGAGAAAGGCAGCTGTTGATTCTCCTCATCTGAAAGTCTTCATCCACTCAGTGCTCACTTGCTTAGATGCTAACATAGATTCCATTCCATGTGGATTCCCCACGATAAGCTTTCCCCCATTCTCCTACTGCCTTCGAAGATCAGTGAGTTCACCTAAGCACCTATTTCTTTAAAGTAGCATGCTGGACTTATTCCTCCCAACAGAAGAGATTTGAGGCAGGAGGAGAAACTTTAGACTTCTTCCTCCCTGTACAGCATATTCCTTACTAAACAAAACCATGAAGGATGCAGAGCACAACCCTGGGCCCAGGAATAAGCAGAGGTATAGATAAATGCAAACTCTTGACAAAGGAAGGATTAAGGTAACTGATTAGAAACAGAAACTTACCAGGAAAAAGAAAGAAAGAGAGAGAGAAAGGAATAGAGAGAGAGAAAGGAAGGAAGGCAGAAAACACGGGAGCTCAGGTTTCCAGACAGAACAGTCCGAGCCCAGGCAGAATCATATGAATAGCTGTACACCCCCCGCTGCCTGAAGACATCCATTCATTTCAATTTTTCACCTTATCTGATGTCCATAATGAGAATCCTGATACACTGCAGAAAAGTTAAATTCTCTATCTTTTCATAGTCAAGATATTTTCATTTTTAAATAATTTTTGTTTTGATTAACATTTTGTATAGCTTTATGCTTAATGGTAAGTTTGAACTGTCTAGAAATTTCACCTTAGATACTATTCTCTTGTTCTTCTAGATGAATAACTTATTAACTTAGCAGAGAAAAATCTGGCATCTTTATATATGCAACAGTTTACCATTTGTCTCAGAAAACATTCTGCAACTTACCTAATAAGCATGATGCTGAAGTATATGGTAAACATTATTTTCTGGGCTGTGAATTCGAGGAGCAAACTCCAACTGGGGTTAAAGGTTAGAGACAGAAGTATCAGTGGCAGAATGCAGAACACATGAAAGTGTGAGGTTTAAATGCATACTCTAAACTTATTTATTGTTCTAATTTTAATTGGTGATTTCATTGTGCTTCAAAATTGACAAGGAAGCCAGACTGTGCTATATGAGTTTTTCCTCTAATCAGGTTTACTTGTGGCCCATTTCAAAGCTTAAAATTAGAAGAATTTTATTTCACTAGTGAAAGTATACTTTTACTATAGAGAAAACCACTCTTGAAGATTGGAACAGAGGTCATTGTGGTCCTTAATGCAAGAAAGCAACTATTTGTCACATCTTTAAAAGATCTGGCTGAGTAGCATTCTTATTGGCATGTGTTTAATGAGATGCCTTAAAACATTGCCATATAGCTGCAAAGTTGTTTTTTCTTTAAGTTTGGTTTGGTTTCTTGAGACATTTTATTTCTTTTAAAGAAAAAACTTCCTAAGACTTTAATTTGGATGTTAAAAGTTAAAATAATTAAACAATTTAAACAAAAACATGTAGTTTTGTTTTCCAATAAATGTAGAAAATAAATTCCCATGAAATCAAGGATAACACAGACTATGTGACCTCTCTTCCAGTGATTTTCAGTGAAAGTGATGATGAAGACACACACATGAAATTAGTTAAGCAGCAATAAAAGGCTAAGTGAAGAATAATAAAAGATTCAATATGAGTGGCACGCATTAACTGAATTGTGTAACTACCCAAAAGAGGGAAGTTGCTATGCCATGCAACCACTAAGAAAGCCTCATGGACTTGGTTAAATCTCTAAATACAAAAAAGACTTAGATGTGATTGGAGAAGGAAAAAATGACAAAGCAGGAAGACAGAAAGCAGAGAACTGGTGCTGGGATTGACCATGCGCATCTTCAAGAGGAAAAAAGAAGACAAGCTAAGCTGAGATGTAGTACGCTACATAAAAGAGTCAATTTATTACTACAGTAGCCTATGCTATGAGCATTTGGAATGCACATTCATGGTAAGAAACAAAAAAGGCATGATAGCAAGAAATAGCTAGATAAAGACTCATAGGATTCAGGCCTGCTATGCTCTGTGAAACAAAGGGAAGGAACCAGCAAAAATGATCCCAGGGCTTACAATGCAGGTGACCTTCCCTGAGTTAGTAGAGAAATAGGAAAATCACAGACATCTCAGCATTTTCAGACAGCATGTAAAGATCATCTTGTTAAAACAATAATGGTAACCTTAAGTTAACAAACTAACAGGTTGAAAGGTCCATTTATTTCAATGATCAAATATTATCAGACTATATCAATTAATAAGGTAAATTTAAGGATTTGATATAATATTCAGAAGCACAGATCCATATTATTTTTTATGCAGTTACTTTCTAACTGAAAACATTCATTCCAGTGTCTGAGAAGCTTTCTGATTTTATCAGAGGGAGAAATACTCAGTAGCATTTTTACATACGTAACACATGCTGAAGATTTATATCATCTTAAACTTATAAGCCAGGATATATCATCAAGGGATCCAAATAAAACAGAAATCAAAAAGTGAAAAAAATGAGAATATGTTTTAGTAGCAAAGGCATGTTCTGAATAAATTTAATTTGTGTTAACTCTTTCAGATAGCAAAACTGACAGAATCATCAATCCTCTTCGATGGTGGAATCTGAAAGAAAATATCCTTTTAAAACAGTCCTAGCAATGTTTCCATGACATCAAATGAAGCAATCAAGAATGCCAGCTACTGCTATCATCAGTAATTTTGGTAAGCAGTGCCACAATTTTTTGAATGAAAAGATCTAAACCAAGTCATTAGACTTGAGTTTTGTATGCTCCCTTTGCCAGGCTTTTATTTGTGGTGCCATCTCATTAGTGGCCTCTCTCCTTGGTTAACTAGCCACATTCTGCCCATACTTAAGGGTGTGCTCAAATACCCCTCCCCTTTGCTGAAATTTTATTCCTGGGTTAGTCAGCAGTTCAGCTGGCCTCAGCAGGTGCTCAACACGTGATATGTCTTTAAAAGGCTGTGCTGTATGAACTAATGTCTGTAATATGTGTAAATATCAGATGCATTTCATGGTTCTAGGCTGGACCCTGACTTAGACAAACCACATATACAATTTTTATGGACAACAAACTTAATGTAGACAAAAGGCTAGAACCTGATTTAGACAAACCAGGTATACAGTTTTTAAGGACAATAACAAGAAGAAAACTTATGAGATTATTAGCTCAAAAACAAATAAATAAAAAGTAATGGATAAACCAGTGAGGTATGATCTCCTAGAAAAAAGATTTGGAAAGATATACGTAAGAATGTAATAGTGATAATCCACTGGTATTGAATGAGATCTTTTTATCTTCTCTTTTGCTTCTCTGGGTTTTCTAGTTTCCTACAATGTTCACATACTGTACTTGTAATAATAAAAATCTTATTTTTTAACAAAACAAATTCCCCTGTATTCCCAGTTCTCCCTCCTCTGCCTCCTACTTGCTGACACTCTCTTGTTACATACTAATTCCATGTTACATACCAATTCCACAAGACCACCCAGGAGCCCAGCCAGAAACCTGAGAGAAATCCTGCATTTCCATCACACTTTCATTCACCTATCACAGATTTTATTCCCTGCCCACTTCCCCAGTCTGTCTATTTCTCTCTAACCCCAATCCAATATTACTGCTCACTGAGGGAAAAACAATTGTTTCCCAGACAATCTCCATCTTGATCTAGTAGGGTCTCTTCTCCACCAGCCACCAGGGTGAGCAATCTGAAATGAAAGTCTAGCAGTAGCATCCTTTTGCTTAAAATCCCTTAGTGACTCCACATCCCTCAAAGGATGTATCCCAGGCTTAGTGTGGCATGGGAGGCTCCTTGGGACCCAGCCCTTGGGGATGTCGCCCACTATCCCTTGCTCCTACCATCCTAAGCTCCAATGTCACCAAACTGTACGTCATCACTAGCCTACTTTGTGACCTGCTTTTTTTGTTTTTATGTATCCTTTCGTTTTTAAATGTCCCTCTCTTTTCACCCTCACCCACATAGGGCACATTCCCATGTCGCAAGAATGACTTCTCCAGCATCCTATCCAGGATAGGCCCAGTCACCATCCTGAGTGTCCGCCCTTATGCTCTCAGGGCGCCACACACGATGTCCTCTGCCATACAGAAATTATGTGTTGTATCGACCACTCCCACTAACCCAGCAGCTGTTCCCATGTATGGACTGTGAAGCCTGTCATTCACAGACATGGTGGGTGCGCACACACATTTCAACAGCTGATCTCAATGGTGAGACCTACCCATGAGCAACTACAGGGATGGGATTGCTCCACCTGCTGTAGGGTGCTGCCACTGCCCTGAGCATGCCCAGAAAGCAGCAGGACTTCAGACAGAAGCTGCCCTCAAAAACAGTAACGCCCATTGAGAGATGCTAACAGCCGTCCCTGGACTTGGCTGGATTGAAAATTAGAAAGGCACCAAGCCCCTGGATTCCAGATGCCTGCCTCAGCCAACCCCTGGGATGTAGCTGTTTCTGCCTACTTCCTGCCTGCCAACTCTTTCTTCATTCTTACCACAGATAGACACTGATTCTCTGCAGCCTTCCAGAACACATGTTTAGAACTTGGCCCACTGTATTCAAACTCCCAATACCCTACTTTGGTCCCTGAGATGGGCTGCTGGATAGACCGAGCCTGCTGGCCAGTCACACTCTTGTCGTGGGAACACTGCGAGCCTTGACTCTCCAGCTACGTCGAAAGCTCCCCAGGGACACATGCCATGCTTTGCAGTGTTCTTGGTTTCCTAATCGTGCCTCGCTCAGCACTTTGCGTGTAACAAGCTCTCAGGCCGTCTCTGTGGACTCACTTATATCCTGAGTGCTATCTTTCAAGCCACTCAGTTTCGTGCTCTATCTGCTAACATTATTTTTAACTTTGTGAGAACAGCCCTTATCCTAATCAGCGGTTAGTGTCTTTCACGGTGTCTCCATCTGTGGGTTTAAAGTCTGCTCTCAGTCCTTTCCATCACACGCTCTCCATTCATTCATTTCTTCTGATTTATCTCTTAGTGTTTCATTTAGTTTTTATTAGTACAAGCTTGCAGTACATAGTGATTATATTCATCATGGGGAGTCAGTAATGCATATCACATATCTCAATTCTTTTTACTTCCCCCTAAATAAAAAGAATCTCTTAGTATTTTGAGCACATTTCGAGCAACTCTTGAGCAAATAATACTGAATCATGTATATTTTGGATGTGTTCCTATTTGAAATTTTTCAATTGCTTTCCACTAAATTACAAAATTCTCTTTTCTTTCTTCCAAGTTTTTCAGATGTTACTCCATCATTTCTTTTTTTTTTAATTTAAAGGGGGTAAAATTTAACACAACAAAACAGAACAAAATGGGACATAAGAAAGCATAAATCTCAAAGCAAGACAACTAGAGATCTTCACTATCTGTCATATTGTCTCTTGTTTTCTTCCAAATGGTTGTCCATATCTTTGTATATGGAAAGTTCATACAAAACAACATAGCCAATCTTTCACAAGATGTCCAGTTCACTGGCTCCCACTTGCTAAGCACGGGGGTGGTATAACACAGGACCAGGGATGTGACGACATAAGATGTTTGATTCTCAGCCCTTGCACCGGCAGGCTCACAGCCACTCACCAGAGAGGGGAGGAGTTTCTTGTTCTCCCGGCACCCCAGGTCACTGCTTGGTGCAGATCCCAAGACACCAGGGTCTCTCTCTTGTGGGCCACCAAAGCCTGCCACACTCACAGCTGCTATTTCTTTCTGATGAATTGACCATTACATTTCCAAAGTTCTGAAATGGCAAATAGACCACAGAAAGAATTCTCTTTAGGCTCGTGTTTGAAACCAGCAGCTATAGCAATCTGCTGGCCTTGATTAAGGGCCAATACTCCATCATTTCTTATCTCTTATATTTTATTCTGGTGGGGGGAAATTTTTTGGAGGGTCTTTAAATTGCTAGGTTGCCTAGGCCTCACATATTCTTGAAAGAAGAAATCTTAAACCCATCTGGCCCTAGTTCTAATAGCTATGATATCGTCCAGACATTCCCTGCTCCCACTTCCTGGAAGGACAGACAGAGTGTCAGCCATGTGGTTAGGCTGGGGCCTGAATTCCCCATGGTAGGGTTCTCAGCAGCCTGCTGAAGTATTCAAATGCTGACAAGAAGTGATATGAACACCTGAACATGAAATCAGAGGCCAAGGCTACCCTTGATGAGGCAAATGTCTCAGAATCCAGAACAAGAGGATGGAGTAGACAAGCAGATCAGGAAAACACTCTGGTCCCTTATGGCACGAGCCATCAGGTGCTTGACCCAAAAGTGGGTGAGTCACTAAGCATGCAAGCTTGGAGTACAGGCATAAAACCCCTAAACTTAAATATTCAACTGCAATACATACTTTGTTTTTTCACAGTCTTTGGAATATGCATGACATATTTTCCTTTCAGCTCCCTGCCTCCATGCTGCTTATAATTACTCATCGTAGGCTTTTGTTTCTTAGTTTTAAAATTTAAAACTTAAATATCATTCGAGTTATGGAAGATCTTCCCCTCTTCCCGTCTGCTTTGTTTCATTTGTTGTTTCTAAACAATTTTTTCCATTTACTTTTTTCATAACAGTTTATAGATTGTCAGCTCTCCATAATTTATTTTTCATATCTACCACTTTATTCAAAATACTGTCTTCAGAAGAAATCACAGGAAAATATCCTTATGGCTTTGACTTAAGCACAAAATTATATATATATATATATGTATATATATATATAATTATATATATATAAAATTTTATTTTATTTATTTTAAAGAGAATAAAGCCAAGCAAAATAAAACAGAGGAAAGCAAATCAAAACAAAACACAAGACTTCAAAACAATAGGAAATTAACAATGATTACCATAATGCTTCCTGTTGTCTTCAAAATAGCTGCAGATACTTTCAGACAGTAAAAATCAAACAAAACAGAACAGAATAGAACCAATAAAAACAAAACAATGAATGCAATAATTTCAAGACAAGATAATAGTAAATCTAAAATGGCCACCATAATATATCTTATTATCTTCGAAATGGCTGCCCATGCCATTGTATATAATAAATCAAACAAACAAACAAAAAAAAAAACACAGTAAAACCCAACCCATAAAAAAAACAAAAATGATACAGAACTTCAAAACAAGATGAAAGGGAATTAATTTAGCCACCACCTTTAGAAGGAGACCCCCCCATAGATGCCACACTGTGTACCATGATCCTCTAAACAGATGATTGGACCACCAGCCCTAGACCAGCAAAGTCAGTAAAACACCAAACTCTACAAGCATTAAACTGCATTTCACCTCAATACCCATCATCACAGCCTGTGTTTCTCTGGATCAGCTGATTGCATATAGCAGGTGGGGAAGGCTGGGGTCTGGCTGGCTCTGGTGGTGGCGGCCTGCACATGGCGTTGCTTGGTAGGGAGGGCTTGCTTCTTGATAACTTCTTGTTCTTTTCTCCTGTAGTCCATGAATGGCCAGGCACAGAATTCTTATACTGAGTATAAAAAAACACAAGTCATAAAAGAACACATAAATTAAATTCTATGAAAATTAATGGCATTTACGCCTTGAAAATCACCATTAAAAATGAAGAGACAGTACAAACCATTATGTTTGAAGAACTAACAAAAAGTAGTATGATTATCTATCTTGCACACTTATACATACAGTTATATCCTTTAGTGTTTGTCTAGTTTTTATCCTTTGATTTTGTGCCTTGAGCAACTACTTCTGAGATAACAATCTATAATTTATCAACTAGTGATTTCTTACTTTTTTTTGAAATTCTGTATTATTTCTACCCTTTTTCCTGTTTTGATTTTTTCTCTAAATAAAAAAATGAAGAGACAGATCACAGATCAGAATATATATATATATATATATATATATATATATATGACATGCACAGTATTACATATTGTCAGATATCAGGCATCTGACACAGGATTTGTACCTAGAATATTTTTTAGTACTCTGAAAACTCAGCAATTACACAAGCAATCCAATTAGAAAAATGGGCAAAAGGGTTTTGACTAGACATTTACAAAAGAAGAAAAAAAAATCAGTGTCAACCACTACTCTGAAAGATGTTCAGTATCATTGATCATTAAAAATATACAAGTTAAATCCCTAACGAGATATTACTACATGTCCACTCGAACACTAAAATTAAAAATGACTGATAAGAGAGAAGACAGTGCAGCCAATACTCTTGTGAGAATATAAAATGCTACCTACCCTCAGAAAACAGTTTGATAATTTCTTAAAAATTAAACAGACAGGGCCAGGGACTTAGCTCAGCAGCCCAAGTGCTTGCGTGGCAAGTGTGAGATCATGAGTTCAATCCCTGGTCCCAAAAATAAATAAATAAATAAATAAATAAATAAATATTTATGATATGTATGTACCAACATACTGATATTTTTACCCCTAAGTACTTACTTGAACTGAAATGTATGCACACACACGAAGACTTTTGTGTGAATGCTTGTGGTAGCATTTTTTATATAATGCCCCAGTGGATACAGCCCAGATATTTGGCTATCTAAGGATAAGCAAACTGTGATGTATCTATTCAAGGGATCCAGCAACAAAATAAATGAGCTAATGGAGGAATCCACAACTTGCCTACAACTATGCCACTCTGAATGTGCCCAATCTCATCCGAAACACTCAACTCAGATGTATCTTTAAAAAACCAGGCTAAGTCAAAGAAGACAAACACAAGAGCAGATCCACTGTATTATTCCGCTGATAAACGTGTCTGTGAAAGCAAAATGATAGTGCTAGAATGCAGATCAGTGGTTTCCTGGAGCTGAGGCTAAGGATGGCAGTGGGCAGTGATTACTAAGAGGCACATGGTAAGGTCTTGGAGGTGGCAAAAAATGTTCTGAAGCAGCCAGGACTGGTGACAGATGCCTGTAACCTCAGCACTCTGGGAGGCTGAGGCAGGAGGTTCATAAGCTGGCCCCCAGCCTGGACAACTTTGTAACTTAGTGAGGCTGTGTCTCAAAAATTTTTTTTAAAAAAGTTTTAAAAGGTTGGACATGTAGCTTAGTGAAAAGGCCCTGGGTCCAATCCTTAGTACAAAATAAGTAAATAGAAAAGAAAAAGCGTAAAATTTGCTGTAGTTGTGATGATACACAACTTTGCACATAGACTCATCAAACTGCACACCTAAAATTGACAATTATAAGTAAATTAAATTTACAATGAAACTGTAAAACAAAATCCTTCATGCTCTAAATTATTTCCTTAAGCAACTCATCTGTACATGGTTCATTTTCTATGGCATTAGGTCTGCATTTTAGTGCTTTCAATTTAAATTTTATTGCAGTTCACATGAATGCATGTGTGTGTTTATTCCAAATATTCTTTTTTGAAAACTAACGAAACATTCAATACATCACTCTTCTGTCTCATGAGCAAATCTATTCCATGGGCTTGGAGGATGGCTCTTTCTCTAGGTGTCTATAACTTTGCTTGCTGGTAAACTTTCTCAGAATTTCCTTAGTTATCTTCGATCTCATCTTGGGGTTTTGTTTGTTGTTCTCTGTGGAGAGAGAGCCCCTCTCCACAGCCTGGGAGGTGGGAAGTGGAGGTTGAGGCTGAGTGGGGGACAGGTGCATGGAGCTAGAGATAGAAGAGCACAGGGCAAAAAGCCAGGCTGCTGGAGGCTCTGCACACCAGCCTCTGAGCCAGCAGGACTCCTCTGAGTGTGACCCCAGAAAAGTAAAGCAGGATAGTTCTGTTAAACCCTGTCATCGGGTTCTGGCCAAGGAAGGCATGGGCTGAGGGATGAGGGAGAAGGGCTGCCTATTGCGGCTTCCCCTAATCCCAGAAACACGGAACTGCAAACAAATTTTCTGAGTTGCACCTGAAAAAGGTATCTGCTATTAGAAAAGCCTACTTAAAACCCAATTCTTTTCATTTGTTTTGTGATACATCCCCAGTCCCTGTAACATTTTTATTTTGACACAGAGTCTTGCTAAGTTGCCCAGGCTGGGCCCAACCTTACAATCCTCCTGCCTCAGCCTCCTAGAGTACTGGGACTACAGGCCTGTGCCACCACATTCAGCTTAAAACTCTTCTTTTCTTCTAAATTCCAGCCTACCTGTGCCCCTGCTTACACCAGCTCTTATACCCAACAACTGCCCACTGCATCCCAGTACAAGTCTGTCTACTGAGATGCTCCCAGCCCTGGAGACAGAGACCAGCTGAAAGAGGATCTTTGTGTTTCCTGCGGCCCCTGGGAGTGCCTTGCCCCACTAGCGACTACTCTGAGCTATTGTCTGGTGTCACTTAACTGAGCTGGAAGAACCATTCAGGAGCAGCAGCAGGGACAGAAGTGTGCAGAAGCCTCTCAACTGACCTTCTAATGTAGACAGGAGGGGAGAAATATGAACTTAGAGGATAACCCCAGAAAGTAGGAGGGAACAAAAGATTTGAAGAACAAATAGGCACTGAAAAAATCATGTGAAACAAGTAGCATCGCTCATGAGGAGAGAAAGGAAGAGACGGTTATTATCTGCGGACTGGCGGATTGTTCTGGCTCCGTGCCAGGGGCACATGAGGCTCTGGCTGGGATTATCGGAGCTCTGCTGCTAAGACGTAGATCACATGTGTGCTGAAAATGTGTTCTTTCTCTGGGTTTGAGGTGACAGACAGCCATACCACATGCCATCTCTCTTTCCATCCTGGCCCCAGCCAGGCAATAAACCAAATCATCACCCAGTCTGTCTCAACCATGTGGTTTTCCTAGCCAGCTGAAGAAAATATTTTCAGAATGTGGAATGTAAACAAGGTTCCTACTGTTAGCAATTCTGTGTCATTTACTTGCAGTTTATTTTTCTTCTACTTTAAGTCACATTTAAATTCAAAAGATTGCCAGCCGGCATGATGCATGTAAACAAATCAGAAATATAGATTAGAATTGCAAGCAATTGGTTAGTTCACTGTAAAAGTATTTGTGTAAATTGAAGAAGGGGGAGAAATCTATTATGCTCCTGGGATATTGCTTCGCCACAGGAAATTCAATTGTGGAAAGGGCTTTAAAAGCAATGCCTTTAGTCAGTTGTATTTTCTACACACTGGTTACAGTAAATGCTAATAAGATACCTAGGCAGAACTTCTGCCTGGGCTCACGTGACACAGTTCACAAGGAAAAGGCTGGAATGATTCTCAGAGGGAAAAGTCGTGTGAGTATGTATTAGCAGATGGCAATCACAAAATGTACATTGCTCATGCTATTGAAGATGTTTCCTAAGAAAATACAATTTTCTAGGTCCATTATTTCCTGTGGTGTAAAAGTATATGTCTCTGGTGCATGATCCTAAGTGATAAAGGTTGTATGAACACTCTGCTACTCACTGAGAATCCAAATCAAGAAATTGCTTTTGTATATAAATTTCCTTGGAAACACATTCTATTTTCCCAATCAATAGGGAGACAAATGAGCCATAACAATTTCATCATTTACCCACGGGCCTACACAAATAATGTTTCCCTAGCACGATGCACACACTGTACATTTTCTAAAATATTGTTGATACTTTAGCGACACTGCCCATCATCTTTATCTTATATGGAAGCCAATGTGGTAATATTAGAATTTACTGAACTATACATTTCTTTGATTTTTTTTCATAGTGTCTTCTGAAATGGGGTCAAGTGGAAATCTTAGGATCCCTAATGAGGCAACGCAACAGATTACACCCAGGTGAGCTCGCTGCATTCCATCTTCTCCTACTTCCTCCTTCACTCAAAGTAATTGGTTTCCAGCTCACCCTATTAGTCTCATCAGACAGTCTCAAGTGACACCAGCTGTATTGTGATTCACGAAAGAATCTTCCTCACAATAAAGACTCATGGAATAATGTTGTGTGTCCTACAAGATTAGGCACCTGGGGGATTGGAAGAACAATCACTTCCAGCCACAGATTATTTAGATCATGTGACAAAAAGAAAAGAACTTCCTGTAGCAGGTGAGATTTGAAAAAGTGTTCATCTGAGAAGAAGAAATGGATAGCTCAAGAATTGGGGTATTAAGACCCACAGGGAGATTCAGGAGAAGATTATCCGTGTTTTGAGTCGAGGAACTTTACAGATAGATTTTGATTCACATCTGAGCACTTGGACAAAGAAGAATGAAACTTCATTCTTCACTTGAGCCCTAAAACCAAATAGAACACTCTGCCAGTGTCATAAAGACGTTTAATCTTCCCAGGCCTTTCTTATTTCTTATATAAATGTAAATTTCAACTCAGTCTCATTAATTTGGTCTGAAAACAAATCATTTATGACTGATTGTGGAAATGTATTATCAACCTCAGAGGATTACTGTACTATGTTTTCCTGTGATTTTTTTTGTGTGTGTTCAGAATTTCCTATTTTTCTGTTTTATACCAACCTTTTTATTCTGTACATGCATGAACAGCATGGAAACCTGACTTTAATTAGGCCTCTACTCACAAACCACATCTTGAGCATTTCAGTGAGAACTGTTTTCTTTGTGAATAATTCTTAGGAGAAAAAGAGTCTTTCGTAGCTCTAACTTGAATCTCCTTGATCTAAATTAAAGCCATGCTTGCCTGCTTCACTATGAGGAAAAATATTCCTCCCACTCCTCATTCCACCTTGGCCCATGCAGGAAAGTATGTCCACCCACATCCTTATCCAGTGTTAGTGAGAAAGGTGAAGAGCTGGACTCACTCAGGCACATTTTACATAAAGGTCACTGAGTTCTGTCTTGGCTAAATTCTCCATTTCTTGATGGAAGAGAAGTAGTGGTGCTCTCTACTTTTTTGGTCCCATGAGAAACACAATGCACACAAAACTAAAAAAAAACAAAAGCAAAAACCAACCAAGACCTCTGCCCCAAGGGTATACCCTAGGGCCTGGGAAATCATTAAAGAAAGGAGCCAAGGACCCCATTTTGGCCCAGGTTAGAATCACATTCTCCAACACAGCTGTCTTTCTCTGACATATTTTACAGTGTCTAACAGTGGAGAAGACGGTAGGTGGATAATTGATCGGGCCATTTAAAATTCTAAGAGTGAGCCTTTTGATCCTCACAAAATTGTTCTTAACTGAGTGCACCTGTCAGAAGTAGGCGGCAAAACAGGTTTTAGGCCTTGATACCTGACTTCAGTGTAGTCTCAGAGAGTTTCCCATTTTATCATTGTTCTACATACAAGATAAGGCTGTCTCTCATTGCTAATCCTCCTTGGCATTCCGCCTGTGCATCCCCAGAGGCAGGTACTTTGAGGGGTCCAAAAGAGAACAAGCCGTTTTCTCTATCCTCCAGAAGTTTTCAGTTTTATGTCCATTCGCTGAATGATCCAAGTGCCCTTCCTACTTCCCTTAGGCCTTATTTTATGAGATATTCATAATTTTATAGCTTCCCTTCAGGATACTTCTGGTTTCTGAAATGTGATTCGGCAAGTCACAGCATATGCCACCAGGGTCTCATCCAGATAGAATACTATTTCTCGACCTTGTAGAGTCAAAGCTTCCCACCTGTGTTAAACTTTGAAATTAGCTCCTTTGTCTCCGTATCAGGCATCACTTTGACAGTTTCCATAGCATCTATAAGTGAATCTGCGCTTCCTGTCATCCCCACGTGTCCGGTGTGCTCCAACCAGAGCCTCGTCCTGGTTCAAGCATGTGTGTCACATGTTTTACCCCTTGGACCATCTTCTCTTGCTATTTGGTTAAAGAACAGCACACAGATCAAAGGGCCAACCTACTACTGAAAAAGCTGGGATTCAGTGTCACTGGCTGGTTCACACTTCAGTGTTATCCAGAATTTTTGATATTGCTACATCTCTAGATTTTTTTTCTTTCTATTTTTGGTAAAAGTGGCTTGTAATTCTATGGCTAGCACACTGTAATACTGTCTTGTTCCAGTTTTCTGAAGCTTTTTAATTTTTAAATTTTTTATATTTCCTCTATTTAGGTAGTGTTCTCTCAGACTGAATTAATAAGAGTATTTAGGATCAGTGTAAGAACTTTATTTGTCTCTCAAAAGCAATGGATGTTCTCACCAAAAACCAATAAAGCAACTCATAAGTAAAATTCATGTCTTTTTTTAATTGAAAGAGAACACATACTGTTCACATAATATTTAAAGGGAGAAAAGAGAATTTCACACTCTGTTTAATAAAACAATAACAAAAAATGTACATATTAATTCTGTATTATAGACTAATCAAGAACTCCACAGAGAGAGAAAGATAGAAAAGAAAAAAATAGAGGGAAGAGCAGGTAGAGAACAAGATTGCAAGAATACACATGCATGGGAAGGAGAGGTGGTAAGCTGCGAGAAACAGGGCAGAAACTTTCAAAATAACTGCTCTCCCAACTATGGCTTTTTAATATGATGCCACTAAATCATAACACCTTTTTTCTATTAGAGGCTTAGGAACTCCATACTCAGAGCAGATGATGGAAGTAGAATTGAGGGCCAGGGTTCTCCTGTTTCTGATTTGAAGAAAGCAATATTAGGAACTAGAAGAGTTGCCATGTGCAGTACTCAGATAAGGGGCTCATTTAGCCAGGGGTTTCAGGGAGTTTGGCCAGGAAAAGAATAAGTCACACAGGAGGCACTGTTTAACCTGGTTTCTATACAACAGGTAACCAGCATTTCCTCTAAACCTGAAGATAAATAGAGGAAAAGTGACAGGGAATCCTGCAATGAGAACACAACTGATTTGAGCAGAGTCCTCCCACCATCCCTCTCGCAGTCTTCCCCTCTCTGTTCTGCTTCCCTGACAGGTACCTCCAGGGGCCTCCTTCTTGTAAACATCAGAGTAGTTGTAGAAGAATGAAGCCCATTCATACTGGCTGAGAACTGAGAATTACATTTATAGGAATTCAGTGCACTAGTATGACACCAAATCATTATGAAACATTAATTTACATGCATATAACTAAGTAAATTATGTTAATATTAAAGGTAATAAACACTAAAAACTTACCATGTCCGACTTACTCTCTACCTTTGACTACCACCTATGCTCTTGTGGTTATTTACACTTATTGCATCTTTTCAGCAGAAATATTATTCAGTGTTAACCTCCTAACTCTCTATTGACTGATGTCAGATTGGTGATTTGAAATTGGCCTCGGTGAGAGAGTTCACACCACACAAATCAGCAAATGCTATAAATCAGGCAAATTAATGCTTGGGGCATTAATGCTTAGGCAAATCAGTGTAGTCGTTGTTAAGTATTTACTGACTTGCAAACTGGGTGAAGAGAAGATGCAACCATCATTGCCAGATATCCCAGGAGGCAAAATAACCACATCCTATTCCACATGCACTGATGTGGTCAAAAGCGTATTAAACATTCACCTAGAATTACAAGTGTTCCAGGAGCGCATTCATGGTTTTCTCACCATCTATTGCATTGTGTTTGTCCCCATCCTTGTGTTCTTAACATGTCCCTTGGCCAACACAGGGTGCATGCTGGATGTTGTGAGCAACTTGGCACCAATCCTGAAATCAATACACTGTCCAACCGTGCCGGAAGTACTAACACTGTGATGTTTCCTCCTCTCTAAAGCATTTCTCAAATATTCTCCCATCAGTGGAATGGCACAGTGTGAACTTGAAGAAGAAACCAGTAAAGAGGGAACAGTGACCTAAACCTGTAATCTCAGCTACTCAGGAGTCTGTGGCAAGAGGATATCAAGATTGAGGCCAGCCTGGGCAACTTGGGAAGACCTGGTCTCAAGATAAAAAATCAAAAGGGCTGGGAATGTATCTCAGTGGTACAGCACCCCAGGTTCCATCCCCCATACAGCAAAAACCCAAAACCAAAAATGCAACGATAAAATTTAATGCAGTATGCAGAGGGGTGTGCGTTGGGGCCAACTGTGTTTTAGGCCATTGCAAGAAGATCTAGTGCTTCTCCCACTCTGAGCAGAAATGCTGAGTTAGCAGAAGAAGCTCTCATTTCTAAGACTAACTCTTCACAACTATTCTGCTCAAAACCAAAAGGGCAGGATTGGGACATAGCTCGTTAATACAGTGCTTACCTAGTATGTGTAAGGCCCTGTATTTAATGCCCCCACTGCAAATAACTAAATAACTAAGTAAATAGAGCAATGTGAGAACAATAGTACATTTTATTTTAAGAATCTGTAGATTCTTGAATTCTTTTCTGACTTCTCAAAATGTGAAGTAAATGTCCCTATCCTAACTTTAGTAATTTCTCAAGTAGCTATCATTCTAAAGAACAGCCTCAATTCCCAACTTCCCATTGGAGAGAATGTGAATTCAAATTCCTGATGTAATTGACATTTCCTTTAAAAATTTCCCTTAATAATGTCATCTATATTTTTTTCTTTTTCTTTTCTTTTCTTTTTTTTTTTTGGTAACAAAGAATGGTTTTTTGGGTCTTCCTGTCACATTTATTCTTAATTCAAACTTGTTTGATATTTTAATTACTCAAAAGAGAAAGGCTGCTCGAGCAAAAACAATAATATTTCAAGTGCACAATCTGGTTTACAAAGCTTAGAATTTTTAGCAACTTTATTAGACTCAAAATTCATATAAAAATATAAATACATTGCTGATGGGGATGTAAAATTATACAACCATTTTGGAAAGCAGTTTGGCAGTTTCTTAAAATGTCATCACATGCTTACCATATGACCCAGCGATTCCACTCTTGAGTATCTATCCAAAAGAAGTGAAAACATATGTCTGTCCAAACACTTATGCCCAAATGTTCATAGTAATGTTATTCATGATAAGCAAAAATCTGGAAACAATTCAAAAGTCTATTAGCTTGTGAAAGGATAAACAAATGGTGTGTCCAACAATAGGAAGCTATTCAACAAGAAAATAGAAGCGTTCATGTATCCAACAATACAAATGAACCTCAGAAGCATTATGCTAAATAACAGAGGCAGACAGAAAATACCACCTGATTTCTGTGGCATAAATAACACTCATTGTATAATTCTACTTGTAGTAAATGCCTAGATAGGGAAATACTACAGAGAAAAAATCCAGATCAGTGATTGCTTGAAGCTAGAGATGGGACTGGTAATGAGTTTTAGAAAAGTTGTTGGGGCCACAACAGCATTCCAAAACCGAAGTATAACCCCGGTGTGGTGGTACATGCCTGTAATTCCAGTACTCAGGAGGCTGAAGCAGGGCCAGACTGGGTTACATAAGCAAGTTCAAGGCCAGCCTGCACTCCACAGTAAGACCCTGCCTCAAAAAAGTTTTTTAATTAAAAAATAAAACTTACTTACAGTGATAGCTCTCTTTTAGTCCATTTGCTACTGCTATAGCAGAAAATCTGAGACTGGGTAATTTATAAAAGAATAAGGTTATTTAACTCACAGATTTGGAAGTCAAAGTCTAAGACTGGGTGAATCTGGTGAAAACCTTGGGCTGCATCATGACAAATAGGACAAATGGGTACATATGGAAGAGACAAAACAGTAAGGAGAGGCTCACTTTACAACAGTTTGCTCTTGCAATAATTAATCCAGTCTTGTGAGGACTGTATTAATCCTGTTAATGACCTAATCACCCTAACGGTCCTACTACCTCCCAATACTGCCATTCTGTAGTGTTTCTTTTGGCTAACTGACCTTCTACACACTCAAAATTTAATTAAGTTAATAAGAATGGGGTGAGGAAAATAAAAAGGAGAGCAAGCTGAAAGAGCAATGGAGGGCAATTTGATTAAAATCAATAGTATAATTACACAGAAAGAAAATAGAAAAAGAATTAACCCTAGCAATGTGTGAACACAATATTTGACTACACACACTCAGTTTATAGTGGGATAATTTGGGCATGGAGAAACTTACAATCAATTTGTTAATTACTTTCAAAGATTTGTGTAGAGCCAAAGATAAAGCAATTCTGAGACAATTTTAGACACATTTTACAATTAAGCAAATAAGTGAATGTGTTGTTTTAGAGACCTAGACTTCTAACTTTTTTTAAAAAATGGGATAGATAAAGACAAGAAAACACCCATAAGGATAAATAGATAAAAGTGTTTCCACACAATTTTTTTATTGGTTGCAAGGGGAAACATAATAAATTAAATGAGGGAGGAATGGGACATCACTCTGACTGAATGGCCAACGTCAACCTCACACTTGACATTTTCAGTTCAGCATGTGAGTCGTCATTTCATCCTCACAAGTACAAAGTGGAAGAAATTGAAAAACCAACTCTTCTTAGATCTGTAAGAGAAGTGAGCTTATAATAAAAATGAGGTCACAGGAAAAATTGCTGTTTCCCAAGTTGGAGAAGAAATGGGTCAACCCAAAGAATCATGACTTACTAGAGCAAAAACACACATACAGAAACCCACACAAGGAAAACCTAGACTGCTGTGATGAATCGCTAAAGGCTGAGCATGAAAAAGTCTGAGTTAAAAACTCCATGGGAGGCCAGATTAGAAAGTCTCTGCACATTTGTGATGTTCTCTCCTGGAGCTTTACCAGGTTCTCACAGTGGGTATAGAGGGGAACCCCATGTGCATTTGGGAAACAGTTCTGAAATTTTCCAGAGCATTCTGCTCTTCCTAATAAAATCTGTCAGAAGAAACCATCTAACTAGAGTTTAGCTTGGCTCAAGTTGTGTCTGAGCCTAACTCACCGATGAGAAGGGAAACAACCAACTGTAGCCTCTTTAAGCCATCCTGTCCGAAACCTAAAAAGTAATTGTGAAATTCAAAATCTAGAGACAAAGGAATCCTAAAAGATTAAAACCTATACATAGAACTGTAACATACTTTCCAACCCCGATCATTTAATACCACTTTGCTGAATGCCTATTTACAAAAGTTCCTTTCACTCAGTACACAACATCCCTCTACCAAGGAAAAAATGACAAGGCATACTAAAAGACAAAAACAAATCCATAATTCAAAGGGAAAGAGCGATCAGAACAAGACCCCAAAATGACAAAGGCAATGGGATGATCACACAGGGAATTTCAAACAACTATGATTAATATGTGATGGGTCCTAAGAGATAAAGCAGATAGTGTGCAAAAGGGCAAGGAAAGCAGAGAGTTGGAAATTCCAGGAAAGAATAAAACAGAAATACTAGAGATCAAAATCACCATAAGATAAATGAACAATGCCTTTGGTTCCTTATTAGTAGACTGGACATAGTTGAGGAAAAACTATCTGAACTTGAGGATATCTCATTAGAAACCTCCAAAACTGAAAAAGCAAAGAGGAAAAAAAAAAAAGAATGAACCAAAACAAAAAATTAAACAGACGTACAGAAGAACTATAGGACAGCTGGGAGTAATGGTACATGCTTGTAATCTTAGCACTTGAGAAGCTGAGGCAAGAGGTTCACTGTGAGTCCAAGGCCACCCTGGGCTACATAGTGAGTTTAAGGCCAGTTTGAACTACATAGCAAGACCTAGTATCTAAACAACAACAACAACAAACAACTCTGAACCAACCTCAAAAGATGTAAATGCACTTAGTGAGAATATAAGAAGGAAACGAAAGAAAGGAATAGAATGTTGGAAACAATGATTGAGAATTTTCAGACACTAAATCACAGATCCAGAAATTTCAGGTAACACTAATTAGAGTGTCTCTCTCACACACACATACACACACACGCATGCACACACATGCACACACACACACACATACAGAAGCATATCATATTCAAACTACAAAAAAATTAGTGATAAAGAAGAAGTTCTGAAAATGCTAGAGGAAAGAAACACCTTACCTATATATTAGCAAAATAAGAATTTGACTTCATATCAGGAACCATGCAAGCTAGAGAGTCGAGTAAGATATTCAAAGAGTTGAGAGAGAGGAAGAGAAAAATAACACCAACTTAGAAGTCTGCTTCTACAAAATTATCTTTCAAAAGTGAAGAAAAAATAAAAACTTTCTCATACAAGCAGAAAGTGAAATTTGTTTCCAGTACATCTCCCTTGCAAGAAATGTTGAAAATGATGTAGGTCAGAAATTCAATATTGTTCTCATATCTATGTAAAAAAAAAAAAAAAGGAAAAGAATCAGAGGATGAATAAGTTAAAGTAAAAGAGAAACCTTTTGTTCTTGTTATTAATTGACCCAACAGAGTACAGATTGCCTAACATAATGATGACAACCAAGTACACAGCTGTGGGCCTGTATTTGTGTGATAATGAATCACAGCAATGATGTAAAAGATGGATAAGTAATTAGTACTTTTTTATTATCATGTACTTACATTCAACTATGAAATAGTTTAATTTTACGTGAAAATCAGTTTGAATTGCAAACACTAGGAAACCACTAAAAAGTTTCTTTAAAAGTATAGAATTCATAAAATGCTTTAAAAAAAAAAACGTAGGCATAAAAAGAAACATTAGGTTTCTTGTAAATATAACACATGAAGATTAAAAGAAAATAGATGGAGAGAATAATACTAATGACACTAATCAAAGAAAGTAGGAGTAACTATGTTAATTTCAGACAGAGCCAACTTCAGAGCAAGGAAGCTAACAGGAATAAAGATAGGGCAAGCTGAGCTGCTTCTAGGAAGAGAAAAGTCAGCGCCTCCTGAGAATCAGCTGTGCTGGGATGGAGGATCCAACAAGAAGCCAGTCTTTCCAGTAAACCATGCAAGCTATGTGGCTTCCAGGAAGAAAAAAGTCGGTGTCTCCCATGAGCCTCCAGGCCTGGGAGCTGAGAATCAAACCCCACACCCACTCCTACCCCCATAAGCAGCCCACTGATTGGGAGGAGAGGCTGAGTTGATAGCAACTAAAGTACATAAAGCAACTAAATGCTTGTATTGTCTGGTTGATTTTGCAGGCCTGGGGCCAGCAATCTGAACATCTCTCAGGAGGATGACAGTACGCAATATAGCAAATGTGGGGGATTGCTATCTTGTCTTTGAAATTCAATATTGTTCTCACTGTTTTGGTTTGTTCTGATTGTTTTGCCTTATTCAATATTCTGTTTTGATTGGATCTATTCTGTTTGTTTTTTGGTTTGATTTTGCTATACCTGATGGAATGGTCAACTCTGTGAAGATAACAAGATATACTATGGTAGCTATTGTTGTTTTCCAAATATCCTGCTTTGAAGTTCTGTACCAGTTTTGCTGCTTTGTTTTGACTGGCTTTGTTCAGTTTTGTTTTGTTGGATTTTACTATCTTTAAAATAAATAAATAAAGATGGCTACTACATAATGATAAAGGCATCAACTCCCCAAGATGACACAATCCTTAGCATATATGCATCTAACAACACTGTCAAAATGTTTTAGACAAAAACTGGCAGAATGGAAGAAAAAACAGATATACCTATTATTCTTATAATAGATACAATGTTCCTTTATCAAGAATGAAATGATCCAGGAAGTAGAAAGTCAGTAAGGACAGAGCTGAACTCCACAACACCATTGATCAACTGGATATAATTCGTATCTATAAATAATACTATTCATCAACAGCAGAATACACATTCTTCTCAAGTTCACATGAAACATTTACCAAAATAGACCCATTCTGAGCCATAAAATATACTTTATCATATTTAAAAGCATAGAAATCATATCATATTTGTTTTCAGACCAAAATGAAAACAAGTCAATCATAAAAGATAACCAGAAAGTCTCTAACTACTGGGAGATTAAATAACAAATTCCTATGTAATACATGGGCCAAATAAGAAATCTCAAAAGAAACTTCAAAATATTTTTGAACTGAGTGAAAATGAAAAAAAAAAAAGCTAAAATTAGTAGGATGCAACAAAAGCAATGCTTTGAGGGAGATTTACAGTATTGGATGCATATATCCAAAGAAGAAAGAACAATCTAAATTCTATAATCTAAGCTTCTTTCCTGTGAAACTGGGACAAGAAGAACAAATTAAAACCAAAATATGCAAAATAAAAGAAATAATAAGAATTAGAGAAGTTAATGTAACAGAAAACAAGGAATCAGTAGAAAAAATCAGCAAAAATTGTTAAAAACATAGTATTTATTAAACTTCTGATTTTTAATTGGCAAATAAAATTATACATATTTATATGTATGACAGGTTGTTTTAAAATACATACACATTGTGGAACAACTAAATCAAGGTAATTAACATACATATTATCTCACATACTTTTTGTGGTGAAAATATAGTACTTAAATTCTATTTTCTTAGTAATTTCATGCATATAATATATTACTATGAATTATCATCACCATGCTGTACAATAGACTTCTTGAATTTGTTTTGTCTAACTGACATTTTGTAGCTTTTAACTAACATCTCCCCAATTCTCCTCCTCTCACAAATCAATAGTTGAAAAGAATAAAATCAGTAGGCTCCATGTAGGCAAATAAGAAAAAAAGGAGAACACCTTTTACTGATATCAAAAATTAAATGGAACCTTGCCACAGATCTCATGAATGTCAAAAGGACAATAAAGACACTATGAGCAAATCTATGGCCACAAGTTTTATAACCTAAGTGAAAATGACCATTCCTCAAAACTCACACAAGATGAAAAATGCAATTTGAATAGGCCTATATCTAGTAAATAAATTGAATTGATAATTAATAAACGTCTCAAACTGAAAGCAACAAGTCTAAACAAACTCACAAGTGAGTATACCAAATATTTAAGAAAAAAATACCAAATATGTACAATCATTTTCAGAAGATAGACACAGAAATACTTACCACATGCTATGAGATCAACATCATCTTACTAACCAAACCAGACAAAAGCATTACAAAAAAATCTGCAGGTCAACATCCCCCAGAATACAGATGTAAAGATGCTTCACAATATTAGCAAATCTACCCAACAATGTATAAGAAGAATTATACCACTACAAACTGAGATTTATCACACATATGCAAGACTGGTTTGACATCTGAAAATCAGTTAAAACAACACATCACATCAAAAGGTAAAAATGAGAAATCAAACAAATATATCAGTAAATACATTACAGTAAGCATTTGCCCAGATTCTACACTCATTCATGTTTTTTTTTTTGAGAAGCAGTGAACTAGAAATAGAAAAAAACTTCCTCAACTTGATAAAGAATATCAACAAAAAACTGCATAGCTAACATCATATTTAATGTTGAGAAAGCAGGTGATGCTTTTCCCAGTAAGATCAGGGACAAGACAAGAATGTCCCTTCTCGCTGCCATCTTTCATTATCATTCTGGAAGTCATAGCTAATGTTAATAACACAAGAAAAGAAACAGAATATATACTGATTGTGAAGGAAGAAGTAGGACTGTCTTTGCTTACAGATGAAATGATTGTCTATGAAGAAACTCTGAAAAAATTTTAAAACCCTTGATGCTAAAATCCAACCAGTAAGAATGCAGGGGACGCTGACTCTTTGGGACTGGGAACCTCCCAGAGACCCACAGAGTGGCCTGAGCTGTTTGGATTGGGAACTTTGCAGAGACCGGCATCTTGGCCTGACTGTTTGGGACCAGTAGGCCCGCCCTTCACTCACAGGGAACTTCCTGGAGACCTGCCTGGGACAAAGTATGGTGGCCCAGCCCACCTGAGGTTCTACAGGCTCTGGGTTGACCACGTCCAGCATCCGCCTTACAACTTAGGGATGCAGGAGCCCGCAGAGGGGAGTTAGGACCCTGTGAGGAAGCCAAGAGCCTGTGAGCGAGCCACTGCTGCTCCAGGAACTGAGGGTGCAAGAGGTAATTCGCCACACATGCAGAGGAAGCATTGGAACACCGCTCAAATACAGAAAAATGACAAAAGGAAAGACCAAAAGGCAGGCTCAAAGCTCTAGCCCTCCCCAAAAAGCTTAGAAGCCATGTACATAGAAGAAAAAAAAGCCATACACCTGAAAGGTCTGACACGATATCAAATGAAATAAATATGCAACTAGGGAAAGCTATGGAGAAATTCAAATCAGAAATACTTGCCCAGGTAACAGAAGAATTGATAAAAACAGTGAAAGAAATAGTGAACGCATCTAGTGAAAACACAGCTAAAAAATTAGAGGAACAAAGCAAACAGATTGAATCCCTAAATGAACACTATATGAAACAAACAGAATACATAAAGCAGATTCAAAGAGATATACAGGAAATAAAAAATGCTACTGAAAGCTGCCAAAACCACCTCAATGAAAGTGAAGATAGAATTTCAGACCTCAAAGATAAGATTGCAGCCAGTGAACAGGAAAGACAAGATCTTTTAAAAATAACAAAGAATCAGTAAATAACAACTCAACACCTGCAAGATGATGCAAAGAAAAATAACATAAGATTAATAGGGATAAATGAAAAAGAAGGGGACAGCCCAAATGATATCAAGAGGATATTTACAGAAGTAATAGCTGAAAACTTCCCAAACAT
>PVJX010017575.1:0-38090 GCA_004027295.1 Dolichotis patagonum | reverse complement strand
GGCATCCGGAGCATTTGAGGGACCAGGTGGGGTGGCACGGGGTCTTGGGTTTGGGGGCATGGTCCCTCAGGGTCCAAGCTCTGCAGCCAGCTGGACCCCCTCCAGGATCACGCTGCCCTGCCCAGGGTCGGGGAGCCGTTGATGGAGTTCCAGCCCCACGACAGGAAGCCACCCCCCAGGAGGGACTCTGGTCTCTCTAGAGCCTCAGATGACACCAGTTTTTATAGCTTTGAAAATAACCAGATCAGGGGCTCGGCGCCCCGCCGTCTTGTCTCCCTGTCGGCCTTCCCCCTCCCCCTAAACCTGCTGTTGAGTTAGGGGCCCTCAGGGGCTGGGGCTCCAGCGGATGCGTCCTTGCGCCTCTGCTGCCCGCCCGCTTTCTCTGAGTGTAATCAAACATCAAGCTAAGTAGCAAATAAATCTCTGGATCTCATAAGCTGCACAGCGAGATCATGTAAATGCAAATGAAGGACCTGGCTTCAAGCTGTCAGGGGGAGGGGAGGGGATGGGAGGGAGCGGAACTCGGGGTGTCACTGTGACTGCTTTACCCCGCCAGGGCCCGGGCCATACATCAGCCCAGGGATGGGGGGGGGCAGGCTGGGCCTCCAGGGAGCAGGGAGCAGCCAGGGAGGCAAGACAGAGGCTGCCCTGGGCTCCTGAGGAGGGCTGGACCCGGTGGCTGGACAGGGATGCCCGGGCCTGGAGCTGTGTCCCCGCTGCGGGGCTCCCTAGGCCTGAGCTGGGAGGTGCTGGGCCATCGAGATAGTGACGTCCTCAGTAGGAAGAGCAGTCTCTGGTGAAGCAGCTTACACTCCTCCTGGGTCACCAGGTGTGGCCTGGGTCACTGGGTGGAGGTGAGAACACGGGAGGAGCAAACCACATTGCCTGAGGTCACACAGGAAGTGGCAGAGCTGGGAACTGAACCCAGTTCCCTGTGGCTCCACTGACCTGCTGACCTCCTGTGTTCCCCACGTGGCCTTCGGCATCTTGCTCCAGATTCCCCGGCTTCCCTGTGGCCACCTTAGCCCAGGCTGTGGGCCTGCGGCAGGAGGGCCTAGCATGCTTAATGTGCAAGCCGGGCACATATCATGTCGCTCTGCTTTTTATTTTTTAATAATAAAAATAAAATGTCGGCTGGGGGTCACCTGGGTGTCAGGCACACTGGGGAGGCTGAGGCAGGAAAGATCACTGCAAGTTCAAGACCAGCCTGGGCTACAACGTGAGTTCAAGGCCAGCCTGAACTGCAGGGTGAAACCCTGCCTCAAAAAACAAAAAGAAAAAGGTAAAAAATAAAATAAAGTAAAATAAAATAAAATAAAATAAAATAAAATAAAATAAAATAAAATAAAATAGTAAAATCTCAAGGTAGGTATGGTGATGCAGAACTATAATCCCAGCACTTGGGTGGCTGAGGCAGGAGGATCACCATGAGTTCAAGTCCAGCCTGGCAATATACATAATGAGATCAAGGCCAGCTTGAACAATAGAGTGAAACCCTGTCTCAAAAAAACTAAAACAAAGTAAAATCTCCAGAAAGCCGACATCTCCAACCACGTACACGCCAAATTTATGTTCCTCGTTTTGGTTCCCAATTTATAACACAGTTGGAAAAGTAGTGTGTGTAAAACTTTGAACCCCGCTGCGTCTTCTTTTTTTTGCTTGCCATTATTTTATATGCCTTTGATCACACGTGGACGTGGCCTTCCCACACGTGGCTTTTTAGTATCATTCTGCGCTGTTCAACTGCCACTCAGACGCCACACACCATTCCAGGAACGGGGCTTCTGAGACGGCGCCGGGCGCTTTGATGTCTGCACACCTCATTGTACACGATTGTTTATCTGAGGCTCTCATTATGGAAATAAATAAATATCCTTTATGCTAATTGTGATCACGATTTGCATTTATATTGTGCTTTCCGTTGGAGGGTCTTAAATTGTTTTACAATAATGCACTGCCCCATGTGCCCGCCCCACAGCCCACCTGTGCATCTGTGTGCCCGGGAGACTCCGTTCAGATATTTATTTAATAACTTCTGGGCAATCACTGGGATCTCACCTAACTGCGCTTTAATAGGATGCGGAAACCTCGGCGGCTTTTCCACTGGTGAATCAACACACGTTTAGTTCAGGCAGGGGTTCGAGGGTCAGTGATGCGTGTCATGGGGCGGGGGTGTGGTGGGGCTGCGGGAGGGCTCTCTCTGTGTCTCTGACAAACGCTCCCCTAAGGTGGGTCTAGAAGCCAGGCGTCCAGCTGCTGGGCACCGAGGCTGGCATTTTGGAGGAGGCCACTGGCCCGTTTGTCCAGGGCCAGCTCGGGTTTAAGTCACCGACTGTGATTTCGGTGGGGAGAAGCAGAGTCCTGGGGGGACAGGAATTGGTCACACTCAGCGCACGCCTCGGTCACTTGATTGGAAGCCGCTGTCCCCTGCAAAGGGGCTTCGCAAGGCTCCAGGGCTCCAGCTCTCTGATCCAGGCACCTCCCCAGCAAGGCAGGAGGGAAACGCCGCTAGCGGTGCCTTCCCCTGGCAAGCGCCGTGGTCTCCCACTGGGCCCTGGCCACTCCGGGGGCTGCCTGTCGCCAGTTCCCAAGGCTGGTTCCGGGCGTGGTCCCTCCTGTTAGGAAGTGGAAGGAGCCACGCTACAGGAGGAGCCTGGAGGGCCTCGGACCCCCTGGGACAGGGAGAGAGATGGTTTTAATTAGAGTGGAAAGATGGGGAATAAGGCAGGGAGGGATGACATCTTAATCAGGTTTAATGAAGCTGTCTGCTGATGGAGACAGCTGTCACCCAGACAAGCCACTCTGGGAGAGCAAACCGGGAAAGTTACCGTCTGAAGGCGGCTGGGGCGCGGGGCGTGGTGGCTGAGTTCTGAGCTGGGATTTCGTGCCCACCTCTCTGGGGGAGAGGGGCAAGGGATTCCGTGGGGGGCGGCGGGCGGGGAGCCACGTGTAAGCGGCTCTGCACAGCTCCCTGCCGGCTAGGACTACGGCGAGCTCCTGTGAGACAGAGACACACACAGTGTGAGGACTTCGAGGCCAAGGGGACCGAGCGTCCTCAGCTTTCCTGTCTGCAGCAGGAACAAGGCGGCTTCCCTCAGAGTCACAGCGAGAGGGGAGGTCGAGGCGGGTTTGGTACAGAGCCGGAGGGAGGCAGGTTTAATACCAGCTGGTCCTTTTGCGGCCTGGAGGGCTCTGAGTAGCTGTGAACCTTTCTGAGCCTCAGTTTCCCCATCCATAAAATGGAAAGCCAGCCTCACGTAGGAGCTGGAGGAGCACAGAGAACCTCGCCACATGCTGAGCTCTCCCTAAGAGGGCTGCTACGGGAGGTCCCCAGGCACCCGCTGTCCCGGTGCGGGAGGGACCAGTAGATGCCACCCTCTTTCTCTGTCACTTTCTGCAGTAACGACAGCCTGCTGGCTCTCGGGAACCCTTCCTTTTTCTGGCTTTCATCCTCACATCCTGGCAAAATCTAGGCCGCACGCAGGGGTTTCCCCAAGGGGCCGCTTTCCCCACACTCTCCGCCTGTCTGGCTCAGACAGTGGCCCTTGCCGGGCTGCCCTCGGTGGGGCTATGGCGGCTCATGTTGAAGCCCCAGCCCCCCAGCCTACGGAGGGGGTCTGGGAGGTGCCAGGGTTGCGAGGCGCTGTGGCTGGTTTGGCCTGGAGGCGGGGCCTGGCTGCAGGAGGGTCACCAGGGGGCGTGGCCTGGATGCGTTAGCCCCGCCCCTCCCATGCTTCCAGTCACCCTGCTGTGAACAGTGCTGCCCCCAAGGCAGACCCTCCCCAGCCTTTTCTAACCTCTATGCACCGCAACCAAAATAAGCCTTTCCGGGATTTAGCTCAGCCGTGTAAACCTGGCTAGCACAAGGTCACGAGTTCGATCCCCGTACCAAAAAAAAAAAAGGATAAACCTCTCCTCCTTCAAGCTGCAGGTGTCAGCCGTGGTGTTCCGGTGATGAGAAAACAGCTAAGACGTGCGCCCTAGTCGTGTGGGGCGTGGGCCTACACACTCGGCGCCTCGGCAGGAGCGAGGGACTCTGTGCCCAGGAAGGCAGCCATTGCCCCAGACAGCACACGCTACATCCCGAAAAGGGGACCAGGCCCATTGCTCTTCCTCCCCCGGGCACACAAGGCCCTGCAGCCCCTGCTTCCTCGCCTGTGAAAGGGACACAGCAAACACCACCCCGAAGACCCCTCCTGCAGCTCTCAGTCTAGCCCCATCCAGAGCACCGCACCCAGGACCTCGAAAACCAGAGGCTGGGCGCACCATGCCTGCACTTTCCGCAGAGAGGAGCCGGCTGCGTCACCCCGCTGCGGGAGCACCTGTGCATGGCCACCTTCTGTCCCGGCCAGCACCGAGGGCGCCTGGGGACCGGCACCACCTCGTGGAGTGCACAGCTGTCTCGTGTGCCATGGCAGTGCCCTCCCATAAGTGTCCAGATGTCCCCGGGGGGCAGAAATCATGCCATGAGGCCGCTGGCGTAAACCTTCCCCTGATGCGAACCCGGCACCACCTCTTGCCCTCCCGGGTTGGTCACGTGTGTCCCCGGGGTTGGCTGTCAGGAGCTGAGCTGTCATGATCATCGTTACCCTTTTGGGATAGCAGGCGCTGTCACCTCTGCTGGTGTCTGGGAAGCACCTAAGGCCACACGTACCGGATTGCTCCAAACCCTCCCCGAGGGCCGCAAGCTCTGATTTTGGGTTTCCCAGAGGTCGGGCACTTGATGTTCGGGTCTCGGCCGCTGGATGTCTTTGAATAAAGCACCTGTCCAACTCTTGTTCGTGTTTCTAGAGAAGACTCTGCCCTTTCTTATTGGTTTACAGCTGCTCTTTACATATGATATCTGCGAGTCTTTTCAGCAGATACGTGCGTTGGGAATATCTTCTCTTGCTCAGTGTGCGGGCTCAGATGTTAGAGCTGGGGTGCGCTGAGCTTTCCTCCTCATGTCCCCTGGTGCCCTTCGCTAGCACCAGTTGATTATCTTTTGGCAAAGCAGTGAATGTTATGAGAGAGAGCACTGTTGTCCGTTTTGTTCCTCTGAGAACCCCAGCATAAAATATTTACGGAGGAGGCCTCCTGCGGATGAGTTTCCCCATCCCCGTCCTCAGCAGCTGCTGATTCCCAGGCAACCGGTCTGAAAAGCACAGAGCTTGAGGTTTTTGCTGGTTCCCAGCCCCCACCAGGGGTGGCAGCCGGCTTGCAAGTCCGTCTGTCATTCCTCTGCCAGCTGGAAGTCTGCCCACCTGCAACCACCCCAAGGAGGCAGGGCCTCTCCCGGAGAAGTCACATTTTAATTAACTTCCCCAGCAGTCGCTGGAGAGGCTAGATCATCTTCATAAACAAATAGGAGGCCAGAGCTCTGCCTGCGCTCCAGGAAGCAAAACAAAGCACCCAGCAGAGGCCCTTGCACCTGCCATGGCTCTCCAGAGGAGAGAAAAGGTTGAGAGAGGATTAGAGTGTGGAGGACCCAGAGTCTCCAAGTCTGCCTTCAGGGATGTTTCCTCCAGACTCACGTTAAACCCTCACCCCAGTGGGATGGTGTTAGGAGGCAGGGCCTGGAGGTGGTGCTGTCAGGAGGATGGAGCCCCTGCCCTGGGATTAGTGCCCTTCTGACACGTGGATGAGCTGGGTCACTTCCTCCTCCCTCTTTGTGGGAGGAGGTGGCTATCTGCAAACTGGAAGCAGATTCTCCCTGACACTGGGTCTGGGGTGGCTATCTGCAAACTGGAAGCAGATTCTCCCTGACACTGGGTCTGGGGGCCCAGGCTGCAGGGGTGTCAGATGCGATGATGACTGTGTAAACTCTCTGGGGTGTGGTACAGGGTTCCAGAACCTGAACTAAGAGAGAGAGGCTGCCTGCTTGCCTTCCTCCTTCCCTCCTTCCTCCTTCCTTCTTCCTTCCTTTCTTTCCTTCCTTCCTTCCTTTCCCTCAGTCCCTGTTTACTAACCTCTGTTCTACTCTGAGCTCTGGGAATAGAAGGGGAAAAGTAAAGACCGATGGGGTGTGTTTGAAATCTGTACGCCTGCCGCTCAATTTTGCTGAGAATCTGACGGCTCTAAAGTATAAAATCCAGTTTTAGAAAGTTAACTTTAAAAATTAATAAACAGCTGAGCAGGTGGTGTGTATCTATTGTAATCCTAGTTACTCAAGTGGCTAGGGCAGGCATATCTGAAGTTCAAAGCCAATTTGGGCAACTGAGCTAAATGCTGGCTCAAAATGAAAAGTAAGAAGGTCAGGGGGAGCAGCTCAGTGGTAAGAGCACCCCTGCATTCTGTCCCCCGTAGTACAAAAATGTTAATGAAGACCAGACCCCTGTTGAATGGAGCACACATTCTCGTTAGGTAGACATTAAGTTGATCGTCAACCAATAACTAAGTTAGGCTACTGCTATTTTCCAGCGGGTTGTTTCAGTTGTAATTCACACACCATACAATTTAATGGACCTTAATATATTCACAGAGTTGTACAACCATCACCACAATTGAGTTTTTTGTTGTTTGTTTGTACTGGAGTATAACCCAGGGCCTTTGCACAGAACATTCCCAGCCATTTTTGTTTTATATTTTGAGTCAAGATCTCACTAAATTGCTGGGCTTGAACTTGTGATCCTCCTGCCTCAGCCTCCCAGAGTGCTGGGATTACAAGCCTGTGTCACTAGCCCACCAGGTTCACCACAATCACTTGTGGACAATTTTATCACCCCTTCCGGCAGATATATCCCCTGCCCCGTCCCCCACCATTCCGCTCCTTCACCTACCCCAGCCCCATAACCACAAATCTCCTCCTTGTCCCCATGAATTTCTCGATGACACACCCACGCCAATCCAAGAAGCCTTCCCGGAGGAGGTTTTCACGGTGCACCTGCTGGAAGCCGTGGCTTCGGCTGTGCGGGAATTCATAACCTGAGCGAGGTGGGCTAGCATGGTGGGCATCATGGAAACGCGGCCCGAAAAGAAAACAAAAACAAAAACAAAACCGTGGCCCGTCGCTAAATTTCCAAGCCCCCAAAAAACAGAGCAATGAAAGTAGGGCTGGTGTCCACAGGAGGGCGTAGCCACGTGAGCCCCCCCCAGGGGACAGAGGGGCCCAGAGGGCTTCCAGGAAGAGGTGTGGCTTGAAGAAGACTTGAGGAGTAGGGGAGGGGCAGGCTCAGGCACAGGGCATGCTGGGAAGCCGAGGCTGGGACGCCCCTGGGTGCTGCAAGGGACGGGAGTGGGCTGGCCAGCAGGTCAGCGGGGTCGCGCGGTGGGGGGAGGGAGGTGGAGCTGCAGGGGGCGGGGCTGGAGGGTGCAGGTCTGGACCTGGCCGGCACTGACCTGTCTAGCCACCGGCAGGGGACAGGACGAGGCGGCAGATGTGCAGCTGGAGCCCGCAGCCCCTGGGACGGGCTTTGGTGGGGCTGGAGGGGGCCGTCCTGCGGGACCAGCCCCTGCACCCTGAGCTCGGCCGGGTCCCAGGGACCCCGCCCTTCACGGCTCTGCCCGTGGGCTGGTGGCAGCTGGAGCCACGGAGACCTGAGGCTCACTGGGGTTTATTTAGTCCCCGAAAGTGAGCGTGAGCTGCAGAGACGCCCAGGGTTCGAATCCCAGCTCCACACTTCCTACTTCCTGGTGCGACTTCATCTTTCCCTGCGTCTGCATCTCCGTGGGGAAGAGAGGACTGAATGGGACAGGAAGAGCCAAACCGGTGTTGGGTCTGGGAGTGGAGCTCGGGGTGCTCAGTGGGTGATGCTGTCAGCACCCAGGCGTGGTGCCCCAAGATGTGGGCTCACGATGGCTCAGCCTTCCCCCGGGTGACGCCCTGCATCCATGAAACAGCCGTTTCCTTCCATGGCATGAGGAAGGGTCGACCAGGGACCCGGTGGATAGGACTTGCAGTCCAGGTGCCACGAGGGTGACAGTGGGTGCTGTCACTGTGTCCCCTCCGCAAAGTAAGCTTTACAGAAGAGAAACTGACTTCCTCTGTGCTGGCCACGAGGGCTCGGGGTGTCCCTGGGGAAAGGAAGAGCTGGGCAGGAGTCCACCCCCTTCTCGCACTGTCACAGGCTGCTGCCTCTGTGTCCCCTGCCTGGGCGCCTCTCCCGGGGCCCTGCTGCAGGTATCCAAGGGCTGAGGTTACACCCCGACTCTGCGCTCTTCTCTCCGGCAGGCGGAACTCGGCAAACCCCGGGAGAGGAGCTACAGCCTGCCTGGCCTTGATTTCAACTACGGCCTCTACATCCGGGGACTGGATGGAGGGGTTCCAGAAGGTAACGAGTGCGCAAGAGCCCGAGGGGGCTCCGGAGTGGATGTGGGTGCCTCGGGCCTCTTCCTGTGGCCCAAGCTGTGGCCAGCAGCTGACCATCTGGAGAAAACTCAAGGGACCTGCCTTGCAGCACAGGCCTGGGGGGCCCCAAGTCTGGGCAGCTGAGTGGTGGAATCCAGGGCTTGGCCAAGATGGGTAGGACCAAGAGGGTCCAAGCTGGGGTGCGAGGAAGGAGCAAAGGCACCCCGGTAAGGGACCCTCTGTGCTCTGGGCCTTTCCAGCTTCGAGCACCCGAAGGCTCAGGAGCCGGGGCTCCGATGGCCCAGGGTGGGTGCCCCGACTCCATGCAGGATGTGCAGGCTCCCTTGGGGTCTCTGAGAATCCTGATCCCTCCCCTGTGAGCCGCCATAGACTCCCCCGGGCCAGGCAGGTGGAGCCCAGCAGGCTGGGGTCCTGGGGCCCCGTTTCTGTGGTCCAAGGTGCTTTGCTCCCCGCTGGCTGACGCCGCCCGTGGCTCTGTCTCCCCGCCCCCCAGCCATCGGGCACTGGAATGTGTACAAGCAGCAGCCCACCTGCCCCCAGGAGCTGACCCGGAATTACATCGCCATGAGGCGCGGGGCCGTGAAGGCTGGCCTGGTGACGGCGCGGGAGAACATCCTGTACCGCAGACTCAACGACTTCCGGATCAGCGACCAGGACGGCCGACGCCAGAAGAAAGAGCCGCCTGCCATCCCCCCCAACATGACCTTTGGGATCCGGGCACGGTGAGAGGGCGGCTCCGGGGCTGGGGAGGGCGAGAAGCTCACACCCGGACAAGTGGCTGTGGGACGCTCGCCTCAGTGACTGCACCTGTAGAATGGGACACACTAGCACCTGCTTCCTGGTGTGGCTCCGAGGTGTCCGTGGTGCAGTGGCTTAGCGTAGTGGCTGGGATATGGCGTGGGCAGCTGTCGGGGTTACAATGATGTGTACACATTGAACCCCCAAGAGGGGTGAGATTCCTAAAATCTCCCTTTACTATTTTATTAAGTTTGAACATAGGGGCCCAGATGCCCGAGTGTTCGGCTTAATGAAATTTTACAAATGGAAATGTTCCTGTAACAACCAATCAGATAAAGATAGGGGTGCATCTGGCACCCCTGGAAGCCCCTGGGCTCCCCTTGAAGAGTCAGTGCTCTGCGCTGCGGTGCAGCAGATCAGATGTGAATTCCCAAGGTCCCTGTCCTCCCAGCAGTGATGCTGCAAGCACCTCAGCAAGGCTAGGACCAGCCCGGGGGCTTAAATCAACCCCTAGGCCAGTGGGGACCCACATGCCACACTGAACGAGGCAGGAACGTGGGGCGGGGAGCGACAGCAGAAAGGGACTCTGAGTCCTGCTCCCCCAGTCAGTGCCCTGTCATTTTCCGCTTGGACTGCAAAAGAAGGCACCCGAACCGCTCCCCCAGCTTCCAGAACTGGCCCCCACGGAGTCACCCCCCACATCACTGTCAGTTACCTCCCTAATGCACCTGCTAAATTGAATTATTCCCCACGCAGCCATGGGTAACAGCTCCACAGCGAGGGACGGTATCCTGTCTGTCCCACTGGCCCACCCACTGTCAGATTCTCCCTGTCTGGGAACACAGACTCATCTCTGCATCTTTTCCACCTCAGTCCATGTGGATTGTGGGAACCAGCTTCACCTTTGACCCAGGGAGGGTCATGTGATCAGACCTGACCAATCAGGACATATGATTCCCTTGCTCCTCCCAGCAACTGAGCCATGATCATCCTATCCCAGCATGCATGTCATTCCATCAAAATAGAATGAGGTTGCATAGACTCAAAACCCAAACTGCCTTGGCTTTTTAAAGGGCATTTATCAGCTTGTGTGATTGAAAAGCCTGCAGGTGGAGCTTCAGGCGGAGGAAGGCCCAGGCCGTCCATGAGGTCGAGGTCGCCATTATTTGGTCCCCCTCCGTGTGGCGGCTGTGCTTCCTGGTTTGGGCTTCCTTCTCCAGCAGACTTCTTCCTCGCCTGCTACCTGGCCAGGAGTGGTTGTGTTCTTAATCCTCTCCTCTTAGTAAGTCCAGCAGGAATGATTTAGAAAGCACAAAAGCCTGAGGATCAACGTCTTTTGGTCTGGCAGGGCACGTGCCTGTGCCTGAGCCAGGCACTGTGGGAGGCCAGGTCGGGTTCCCTGTCTGCCTCTGCACCCTTTGCTGGGGTGGGGCAGGATGGGCAGAGTGGCTGGGGAGTCGGGGACTGCGACGCCCGGATTGGCCAGGCCTGATCACACGGTACCCCCGGGAGTCAGGGAGAAATCTTTCCCTCCATCCACACCAGCGGGTGGTAGAAAAAATGTGGGGACCGAGGTTCTGTCCCACGGGGAGGAGCCCGGGCCCCTGGGAGAATTCCTGGGCCTCTGTACATCGGGTGCAAACGGATCATTATTACAGACTCACTGCGCTGTGCGCATCCGCTGACTGAGCAAACGGCGTGGCTTCCAGACAGCGCGACTGTCCTGGGCTTCCTGCTGCGCTGGGCCCCGTCCAGCTGTCTGTGTCCATCCAGGGGCCACACCCGGCCGTGCTCTCCTTCAAAGCCATCGAGTCCCCAGCCCGTCTTGCAGTCTTCCTTCTGGCTTCCTTCTGACTCCTTTTCACTGTGTTCCTTTCCTTTTTTTTTTTTTTTGTTTTACCACTTTCTGTTGTTATTGTGGTAAACGTGTGACAGGAGTCCAGTCACCTCACTTGTGTCCTCGAGGACAGTGCAGCGGGAATCCGTGCACTCATGCCGTGCCCCGTCAGCGTCACCGGTCTCGGCAATGCTCTCCATGGCCGGTCCCAGGCTCTGCCCCCAGGAAGCGCGTGGTGACTTCTGTGCCTCTGCTTCCTGTGCCTGTGACTCCGACCCTCTCGGATCTCTGTGAACGCAGCTGACCGTGTTTGCCCGTCGGTGGCCCGCTTACCAGCGATCACCTGGGTGGTAGCGGGCACCCGCCCTGCATCCCTGCCTGAGGCGGAGGAGTATCCTGTGGTGTCTGGACCACTTTTCCTTGACCCGTTACCCATGAGTGCACATCTGGGTCATTTCCACTCTTTTTGTTGTCAGTTTTGCACCAAACTGTGCAGTTTGTTGTCAGTTTTGCTGCTGTGCACCGTGGATGCAAATACCTGTTCCTGTCCCTGCCCTAGGGACCCCGGAGCAGGGGGCTGCTGGGCCCACGAGGATCCTAGGTGTGACTTTGAGGGCCGGCACACTCTTCCCCAGGCGCACACCACCGTGCTGCTGGACGCTCTCTGGTCACCGTCCTGGCTGGGAGGACTCTCCCATTCTCTGAAATTGGCTCCTGCGTCCTCTCTGGTCTCTTTCCATCCCTTCGGCCTCTTGCATTGAAGACTCACCGGACAGTCACTTCCGGGCTGGATTAATCAAGCGTCTGTACGCAGTCTTCTCCCGCCTCTGAAATGACCCTGAGCCAGCCCTCCCGGAAGTGTCCCTGACCACTGTGGTCCCGTTGGCTCCCTCCCTTCACCCCTCTATGCCTTGTTCTCGTAGGGTGCCCGGGGCAGGGCCCGCGGAGCCCACCTTCCTCACCCAATCACATGACTGGTCCATGCTGGCGACTCGGGTCTCAAAGGCTGTGCAGTGTTGGGGGGAACCCTGGGCCTGGAGTCAGCCTGAGGCCCAGCTCCGCCTTTGTCCCCCAATCTCTGCCCTGTCACTTTCCCCAGGGCTTCTATTTCCTCCTGTGTGAATAGGGTGTCATGCCTGTAAGCTGGCATTCTGTGACCCTCAGAGAATGTCGGCTTTAACCTACCTTTCAGGCTAGTTTTATGTCATTGTCATTAAAACCCATGCAGGAAGGAAGTGGGCAGGAAGAAGAGGCGGAGTCCACCCCCTCTTCCTGCTGGGCTTGGCCTGGATTCTCTACCCAGTGAAAGCACAGGGTCTGGTCACATCAGCGCACGCTGGTCATCAGCAGTCACTGTGCTGAACGAAGGCTCAGAACAGGAGACAGGCGTCAGGGCGGGGAGATTCTCCCAGGGGCTCTAGCGGGCTGTCCCTGAGCCCGGTCTAGACGCCGGGCTTCCAGGCTCCTTCCTTCTTTCTTGTGCACCCCGCCTCTCTGCAGGGTGCAAACCCCACTGTTCTGGTTCTGGGGCTGCGGGCAGCGGGGCCGAGTGGGGCCGAGTGGGGACATAGTCACCGCCATCCAGCTTTTGGTGCAGAATCTTCAGCTGCCGTAAAACCCAGCGGCTGCAGTTCTGGGCTGGATGTGATGAAACCCCGGCCACATCTTCCATGATGGTGGATGGGCTTTGCGTATGCAAATTGAATGGATTTTAAAATGGTATTTAATGACAATTTTCGTAGCAGACATTAACATTAATTGCACAGAAATGAAAATGCTGCATTAGGTTGCCTCGAGCAGCAAATATCGTGGCCATAAAGCTTTATCTTTATCAGCCGCTGCCCAGCCCGAAGTGACAGGGCAGCTCAGCAAATGCAGGCACGAGGGCTTTTACGGAACCAAAATAGCCCCCCGTGCAGGCCCTGCTCAGCGTCAGGTCTGCCTTATTTCTTCATAAATGGAGGTTAAATGGCTGCCGGAAAAGCTTTTACAGAGCCGCCCAAGCTGCCAGCAGAAGCCCTCTGCCCGGGGACATAAACGTGCAGAGCGGTTAAAAAATCACCGCCCCCCAGCCCTAATGGGGCTATTACTTTAAAGTTATGGGACCGAGGCCCAATCCGTAATGATTCCCTTTTACAGGCCTCACTTCTATTTATTTCCCTACTTTAAAAGCATGTTAAAAACCAAATCCGATTACACGCGACTCCTGAGGAATTGTGGGGTGATTTGGTCCAATAAATAAATAAATAAAACCAAGGGACAAACAAGTGCCGTTCACGGCCACGGACGTGTTAAAAAATAAAGTTCAGCCTCAGACTAAAAACACACACAGGCTTGCTCGAAAATGAGGTGTGAGCCGGGCATGGTGGTGCACGCCTGTCATCCCAGCATTTGGGAGGCTGAGGCAGGAGGATCGTTGCGAGTTTAAGATCAGCCTGGGCTACAAAGTGAGCTCAAAGCCAGCCTGAACTGCAGGGTGAGACCCTGCCTCCAAAAGACAATAAATAAATAAATGTGCTAGCCATGGGGTGGTCAGTGCATCTCATCCCCTCTGCCCCAGCACCCAATCCTCTTGCCCTTGGGTGATTCTTTCTTTCTTTCTTTCTTTCTTTCTTTCTTTCTTTCTTTCTTTCTTTCTCTTTCTTTCTTTCTCTTTCTTTCTTTCTTTCTTTCTTCTTTCTTTCTCTTTCTTTCCTTCCTTCCTTTCTTTCTTTTCTCTTTCTTTCTTTCTTCTTTCTTCTTTCTTTTTCTTTTCTTTCTAGACAAGGTCTTGCTCCATAGCGCAGGCTGGCCTTGAGCTCACAGCGATCCTCCTGCCTCAGCCTCCGGAGTCCTGGCACGACAGACGCTCAGCAGCACGTCCGGCCCCTGTGGTAGATTTGCAGCGTCGCACTCCTCTTTCTCCTCCGCTCAGTCAGCCCCGCCGAGCCAGATGGGATTCAAAGCTGAATCTCGAGGCACTCAGTCGCTTCCTTTCCAGCTGAGCCCCAGGCCGGTCACCAGTTACCAATTTTCTCTAAATGTGAGGGGGCCATTTCCGTCCCTGAGCCTCAGGCTGAGAGGAGGCCGAGACCTGCGCAGTCATCCAGAAGAAGGCAGCCGCGTGGCCTGTGGTCACGACCCGTGGCTGTGCTGTGGTGGCAGAGACACTGGTTTGGCCTGGGAAGCCATGTTTTAGAAAGCTTTCTGGAATGAGCTGCCACACTAAACAGAAGTCAGAGCTGGGTGTGGCGGTGCAGTAAGCCTAGCGCTCGGGAGGCAGAGGCAGGAAGATCGCTGTGAGTTCGAGGCCAGCCTGACTGCACAGTGAGACTGTCTTGAGGAAGAGGAGGAGGAGGAGGAGAGGGAGGACTGTACCCGCCTCCCAGTCCTGTCCCAGCCTGGCTCCTCTCCTTCTGTCACCTGCCTGCCCCAGGCACTCAGCGTGGTCCCGCTGGCGTGGCCTCATGGTCTCGGTTCTCCAGCGCTGCGGCCCTTCTGCGTCCTCGAGAGCCACAGAGCCTGTGTGACACGTGGCTGTGAGTGGAGCCAGATGTCCCGGGCATTTTGCACACCTGGGGGCAGATCCTGTCTCTCTGAGGAGGCGTGTACCGTTCTGCACACTTGGGTGGACAAGTGGTCGTGCAGCCGGCTCGACACCCAGAGTGGCCGGCCAGCTGCGTGGGCCACACCCCTGGGCCGGACAGCCGGACAGCTCAGGCCCGTGCTGCGGTTTCCCCCAGATCTCAGAGTTGAAGTCAGTGAAGAACTTTCCATCACTGTCACGGGCCAGTAGGGCCATCACCTGCACGCTGCAAGCCGCTCTGTAGACAGATCTGTCCAGGGCCAGAAGCGTAACTCCCGAGGAAGCACTTAATCATTAACACATCTTAATGTGTGTCTGCAGAGGGTCCCATGCCCTGGGCACCTCTTAATTGTTCCCGCTCCTAATTGGCCTCGCACTGTGGATTCTGCAGAAGCAGGGGTGGCGGGGGTGGGGTACGGCAGGGCTGGGCACAGCTGGTGGGCCTGCGGAATTCCGGTTTGTTTGTTTGTTTTTTTGCTTTGTTTTTGTCTTTTCGAGACAGGGTCTGGCTGTGCAGTTCAGGCTGGCCTTGAGCTCACTTTGTAGCCCTGGTTGGTCTCAAACATGCAAGGATCCTCCTGCCTCAGCCTCCCAAGTGCTGGGATGACAGGCCTGTGCCATGCTGGATTCTGGCAGCTAGGGTTTTCCCAGGGCTCTGCTTGGGAGCCTTGTGCCACCTACAGGACTCGGCCATACCCATCACCCGGGCAGTGAGCAGGCAGCCCCAGGAGCATCAGGTGCAATGCAGGACAGGTGAGCGTGTGACTCACCACTGCTTATCAGAAAAGGGGCCGAAGGTCCACCAGAGGTGTGATAACCCGGAACAGATAACCCGGATCCACTCATGGGCCTCCGCCTGGGCTCCTGCACCCGTCCTACAGAAGAGGAGACCACAGGTCAGGGAGAGTGGTGGATCACTCTCTGGGCCTGTCCTGCCGAGGGGCGGGGGCTGGTCTGTCCCTGAATCCCTGTGACAATGACCATTGCACGGATCTGTAGCCATGATGAACGTGAGGGTAGAGGTGACACAGCTAGAGATGATACCCAAATTTTTTGCGCATTTGACGAAGGAGGCTGAGACAGGATATTGGCGTAGATTTTCCTTAAATCTCAAATTCCCCCACTGTGCTTCCCCTTTGATGTGTCCTGTGTTGGTCAGCTTTCCATGACTGTAGCAAAGTACCTGATGTCATCAGTCTATAAAGGAGAAAGGCTTAGAGGCACTCAGCACATATTTGTTGAATGAACGCATGATGTCATAGCCTTTGGGATCTGCAGATCACGCCAGGAGCAATGCGCGCCTCTGAAAGAACCCTTAGTTCATCTTCCAGGGGGTCGGGTCAGGACCTCCAGCCCTGTCCTGAGAGTGTTCAGACCCTGCGTGCTTGGAACCCTGGGGGAGCAGGGGCTGCCCTGGCCACCCTCCTGCCACCAGCTGCCACTCGCCCAGCCACAGACCGGCCCGACGCTGACACACGTGAAGGATGAAGGAGCCTTTATAAGCTGTTAAGCAGTGTTTGCTGCCTGCCAGGTCTTTTGACAGAATCTCTCTCCACGCTGACTTCTTTCACAAATGTACAGCGAGCCCATCCGTCACCGCTTGTTTTGTTTCTGTTGGAGCCAACGGCCAAAACCCCAGCCTCCCGCCAAAGTCCTGGGCGGTGATGAGCAGCCCCAGGGTTCCCAGGCTGCTGCGCCAGGGGCAGGGAGGACTGTGTCTGAAGGGCGGGGCTTTGTCAAAGGCCTGAAACCCAGGCCGGCCACAAGGGGGCGCCAGGGCCCTGGCATAGCCGCGGCCCAGAGCCGGCGGGAACGGAGTGTCCAGCCCGGCAAGGCAGGCACAGCTGACCTCTCTGGCCGCGCTGGTGCAGCCAATTGGCTCTGAGCACTCAGGCACCTGCCGCCAAACCCGTCCCTGCATTTCGCCCCCAGCGCCACAAAGGAAAACATACCCACCCAGCGTCAGACGCCTGGCACCCGGGGCACCCAGGGCGCTCGGTCTGGGTTTGCGGCAGAGAGTGGGAAGCCTGGGCCTGGGCCTGCTCCGGCTATGTGACAGCGTGTGAAAGCAAGCAGAAGAGGCATCTGACACCCGGAGACGGTGTCACTGACCAGGGATGCCACTGACCAGACTCTGCCCCCACCGTCTGCGGACGCTGGGAGTCCACGGCGCTGGGACGATGCCTTCAAAACCTGAGTGTGCTCTTTGACCACAGCAATAGAGGCTGTAAGTCCACGACAAGGGAGGTGACCACCATGCTCCAATCTGCTGCTCAGTCAAGCTTATAGCATCAAGTGTCCAAGCGCCCGGCCCCAGACTCTCTGGGGAAGGTCCCTCAATGGGAGAGTGCATGGGACAGGGACGGGGACCGCCGAGACCATGGACATGGCAAGGAATGCCGGGGAGAAGAAAAGTGGGGGAAGACAGCAGCCCGGGAGCCCTTCTGAGGGTAGAGGGGCTTTGTTCAGAGGGTTTCGGTGTGTAAGTAGGGGTGCGGTGCTCCTGGCTATGGGCACAAGGTTGAACACTTCACACGTCGTCTCATTAGACACCCACAGCTCCACAAAGGCAGGAGGTGAAAGCCCCGTTTTACAGATGGGGAAACCGAGGCTCAAGGCCGTGCGGGCAGCTGGTGGCAGCACCAGGATTTGGGCCCCGTGGTTTCCAGAGTCGCTGTCCGGGTCCACATGGCTGCAGCTTCCAGAAGGCCGAGCGGGGGCCAGGAAGCCGCTCCCAGGCGAGTGTCCAGGCGTCAGCGACAGTGATCTGCGGCCCCTGGACCTTCCCCCGGCCCTGCACAGTGGGCGCTGTCACCTGCACTGACCGCTGGGGAAATCAAGGTAGAGCGCGGCCTGCCCTGGGGGTCCTGGCAGCTCCTCCTTGTCAGCCCGCCTCCCTCCTTCCTCCTGCGGGGCTGGGACGCCAGAGCTGGGACGGAGCCATTTTTCACACTCTGCCTCGGTCCCCTCCGGCTCTGCCGCAGCCCAGACAGAGATTTATCCCGGCAGGCCCGCGGAGGCCCAGGCGGGAGGGCCCAGGGCAGCGCTGCAGCCGAGCGTGACGGATGGGGCTACAGCTCCCCCGGGGCCTGTCGGGGTGCCCAGCCATCCATCAGGAGCCGCTGGGTGCCAAGGTCAGCGCTAACAAGGCTGCCGTCACCCCCCTCGGGGCTCCCTGGTCGCGGGGCGGGTGCTTGGCTCCATCCACTTGGACTTTCCGATGGGGGACACAGCACCGGAGCGCTGGGCACCAGCACTGATGTCACAGATCGTCGGCTGCAGCTTCTCTCCACGGTCACCGCCAATACAGCACAGAGGATGGCGGGCCAGGGACCCCGGCGGCAAGCCTGGCACATGACCACACGACCAGCAGCCCAGATACCCGCACAACCAGTGCCCATTGCCGGGGCACAGTGCCGCTCCGTCCGGTGGGGGGGGTCTCTCCTGCTGGGCCCTGGGGGCTCTGCTGGGGTTCTGTTTTGTGCTTTTGCAGTACTGGGGACAGAGGGCTTTGCACTCAGCTGCATCCCTCGCCCTGGTAGTTTGAGGTTTTTTGTTTGTCTACGCTTCCAGTCGGGGGCTTGTTAAGTCACTAAGCTGCCTGGGCCGGGCTGGAACACACAGGAGCTCTGGGATGTGGGCGCAGGCAGCCAGGCCCGGCTGTGTTCGCACTAAGGGTAAAACGCTGGGTGCACCCTGCCGGCTCCTCACGGGAGGGACCCCAGAGCCAGCCCGGTGGGATCCACCCTCATCTCCATCCTCAGGCCCTGGGTCTGTGGCCACAGCCGGGCGGGCGGCCCCAGGGCTGTGCTGGGATTTTCATCCCAAACCCACGTCCGGCTCCCCGCCCTGGGCTGTGGGCTCACTCAGTGCCGCCTCTGCTGGGCTGTGGGCCAGGTGCCGGGGACCCGGACAGGAAATAAGACGGCACACAGCAAGTTCTCAGCGGCACTTGCTGGCTGACCGTGTGAGAATGGACAGCTCAACAGCCGTCCACTGTGCGTACCGGGAACGGGCTGGATTCTGGGGCCAAAGAAGACAGGCAGCCGGCACCTCTGTCCCCAGTCGGACTCTTGTTCCGCCAAAGCTGCTATAGCAAGTGACTGACAACTTGGTGGCTCAAAACCATAGCGCTTTGTTCTCTCTCACAGCGTGGAGTCCCGGAGGCTGAGATCAAGGTGTGGGGGGCCGTGCCCCCCTGGGGTCCAGGGTGGGACCCTTCCCGTCCATTCCAGCTGCTGTGCTGGTGGCCCAAGTATTCCACCGCACCGCTGCGGTCTTGCCTCAGTCTGTCACCAATCAGGGACCCCAGGATCCCTAATGACATCACAGAGGCCCCTTTCCCAGAGCAGACTGGGGATGCAGACGGGGGCATTTCCTCTGGGGGAGGGGGCACCGCACCGCTAAAACCACCTTAGTGCAGCCTGGCGAGAGTCCGAACATCTCAGGGTGTCCCTGCCCACACCCTTCCAGCGGGCTCTTTGCCTGTGTCTCTGTGACGCAGATACGTAGGAATGGTGTTTGGGGTCAAAAGCTTTGATTTCCCAGAGACGATGGGGCGCTGGGGCACCTCTGGGGAGCAGCCATGTGACAAGGCCTTCCTCAGTGGTCAGCGGGGCACTTTCCCAGCGGACAGCCGAGTCCAGAGGCTGCGGGACTCAGGCGCGTGAAATGTCCTTTGGGGGCCACTGACGTTCCCTGTGGCAGCACTGGTTTCACATTTCTTTCTTTACTACAAAAGGCACAAAATAAAGCCCGTTCCATGCCTGTCGTCCCGACTCCCAGGGAAGCTGAGGCAGGAGAACTACATGTCAGGGCTGGGCCCGGGGACCCCAGTGAGACCCGGGGGCCGGGGCCCAGCCTGCTCGCTTCCTGCAGGGACAGGAGTGTGGTGGCGGCGCGTAAAAATAATCATCCCAGCCAGGCATGCTGGCGCCCGCCTAGAATCCTAGCAGGCGGGAGGCTGAGGCAGGAGTTCGAGGCCAGCCTAGACCACACTGTCTCAAAACAAACTAGAGAGACAAGAATGACAAAAAATAATACTGGAGACATGATGAATCCCAGCGTTGAAGGCCTCTGCACTCGACCCTGTCCCCACCTCTCTAACCTCAGAGCAGTGAGGATCTGTCCCCTCCCTCTCCTCCTGAGCACACCAGGACGGTGGGGCCCACGGTCCCCTCAGAGGGGGGAAACTGAGGCACAGGCGCCTCACCTCTCTGGAGCTGTAGCAGGCAGTGAAAATCCACTCTGAAGCCCCGTCCGACGCCCTTGCTGGCCTTTTCTTTGCCTTCCTGCAGGGCTGCTCGGCTGGTTCGCCCCTCTGCCCCGGTGCCAGTGGACAAGCCGGGGACCCTGGGGAGCATCAGCCCAAGCCACTGTCCTGTGGCTGCCTTCGTGGAGCGCTAATTGAATTCACCCTGGTGAAAACTGTTAACAAATTGCAAACAACCTCTTAGACAAATTTAGAAGCTGCACTGTGTGCCCACAGCCGGGGCTTCCTCCCCTGTTAGCTTTTGTGATGGATCCACAAACAATTAAGAAGCAGGAGCCAAAGGTCCCTTTGTCTAATTAGCTCTCAGAGACTTAGGGGCAGGGATCGAGGCCCCCCAGGATGCCCTGCCAGCCAGGGCCGACCCCCAGGGCAGGGCAGTAGGGTGAGGGGGCCAGGGCTGCCCGCCAGCCTGCTCACTTCCCACAGGGACAGAAGTGCCCTGGGTGGCAGGGAGACAGTCTGGGAGCTGTGACCTGGGAAGCAGGCAGGGGTCCCCTAGGCCGGACCCCCAGGGAGAGGAGCTGGGGGTGCACTCTGGATAAAGTGCAAATTCCTCGGCTCTTCCCGGCCTGACAAGTCCAAGAGTCTGGTGGTGGACACAGGCATCTGCGGTTTATTTTTCCTACAGTACTGGGAATTGAACCCAGGGCACTCGGTGAGTTACATCCTCAGGTTGGCCTCAAACTGGAGATCCCCCTGCCTCAGCCTCCTGGAAGAGGGAGCTGAGGTGAAGGCAGAGGACAGTGTCTTCCTCTTTCCTGTTGCTGTTTCTGAGCACCCCAGGCCTCGAGGGTTATAAAGCACAGGGTTCATTTGGGCCACAGTTCTGGAGGCCGTGACATCCAGGAGCATGGAGTCAGCCCCTGGGAGGGCCCTTTGCTGCACCCTGAGACAGCCCGGGGCCTCGAAGGAGAAGCCCAGCCAGCAATGCCACCCTGATGCCACCCTGGTGACACCGTTGAATCCTGATCATCTGGAGGCTGCACCTCCAGAGGCCGCCAACATGCAAATTTTGGGTGATCGAGTCTCTAGCATGTCAATCTGGGGGACACATTCGAACATGGCAAGAGGACAGACGAGCGGCCGAGAGCCCAGCACCTCCAGACAGCAGAGACCCCTGCCAGGCTTGCAGCGGGCACTTGACGTGGGCCACGTGGCCCTCATGGGCCTGCATCTCGGCACCTGTGGTGGGGACACCAACGCCACCTCCTCCTGCGGGGAAGGAAATGTGAGGTCACCTGTAAACTGTTCTTCAAGCTCTGCGGAGGACAGACTGCAAGCGCCTCTGTCCTTTTAGAGGGCAGAACAAGGGTTAGAGGGGGAGACAAGAGGATGTGCACATCAGAGTCTGAGGAGGACAGATGGATGTTTTCATAAGAGGCCGGGTCTTGCTCTGCCGCCCAGGCTGCCAAGGCTGGCAGGGTCGTGAAGAGTATAGGTTCATTCGGCTCTCACAGCCCGCAGTCCTCCTGCCTCAGCCTCCAGGACGCCTGGGACCACAGGTGTGCGCCATGCAGCTGGCACTGCCAAGCTGTCGCCATGTGGGAGTGCGTGCAGGTGTTCCCGTTACCTACTGCACTGTGGCGGGGAAGGGCAGACACTTGGATCTGCACGTGAATTCTTCTCATTTTTAAGGGATTTTTAAAAATGCCACAAGCCAGGCTCAGCGGGCTTTGCAGACCGGCGCAGGCTGTTTGCAATTCTTTCAGGCAGCCGCTGCCTGATACTGGTTCAGAGCCAGTGATTGAGCTGGGTTGAAGTCCAGTTTCGTCGTCAGTGGAAGGAGGGTGACACGACAGTCCCTGTCTAGGAGGAAGTGGTGTGGCCCAAGGCCCACGGATATATCGTGGGAGGTTGTGGGAGCCTGGTGGTGGTGGAACCACCAGGGCGAATACATGAAGCCATCCGTGTAAAACACACACACACACACACGGGCACGGTTCGGGTCGGGTCTGTGGCTGACATGCGTAGGGGTCACATGGAACCTTCGTGCCCTTTAAGACCCTGATCACACCTGGTGCGGGGAGCCCGGAGGGGCAGAGCCGTCCTCCTGTGGCTTTGAGGGAACAGGGTAAGGGACGGTCTGTGCATGTTCGAAATGGACACGATTCAGAGTAATTCTCCTTTCAATGCATGGTCGGTTAAGTCTGCAAATAGGGAGGGGAAACGGAGGTGATGGAGCCGGACCCCAAGGCCATATCCACGCCTGGCCCCTGGTCCCGAGCGGGCGACACCGTGTTGCAGCAGGTGGCTGCTGGGGGGCGCTGGCTGAGGGGGACCCGGTATCTCTCTGTGTTCTTTCTGGTGATGGCTGGAAACTGTGGTGATCTTGATAGAGTTTTTAATGAAGAAAAGAAGATTTAACCGGAGCGGTGGTAACTTATGAGCACCATTATCAGAATTCCTGTTGGAGAGACAGGGCAGGTGGGAGGGCAGCGCTGGGTGAACTCTCCCGGAGGCCACTGGATGCCCTGTCACCGGGGTCCATCGGGGAACCGGGGTCCTGCAGGAGGGGCAGCCCCCCACCCCTGCCATGGCCTTGAGCCGGCAGCGGTGCTGGCCCGGAATGCAGGCTGGGCTGGGGCCAGGCCATCTGGTGCTGGCCACTATTCCCCAGGGGACACGGGGCCTGCACCTTTCTGGCCCCTGGGGAGGAGCACAGCCGTCCGCCCATTAGAGATGGGTTTTAATTTTACTTTAACAAAATAGCTGTCTCCACTGGAAGATGCATCAAGAGCCCGAGCAGGACCCGTCTGGAGCGGAATCGCGTTGAACAGACGTCCGCGCTGTCATTGATTTTCCGGGAAGAAAAAAATCGCCTCTGGCTACTAAACCGAATTAGTAGTCACTGATGACCAATTATTTCAGCCCGCTGTGAACGGAGCACCGCACTGAAACCCAGTTTGTCAGAGCCGAGTCCCCTTCTGAAACACCTTTCAACGCGTATGTACCCCGCGTCCCTCTGAAGCGCCTCCCCCTGCCTCTCTCCCGCCAAGTTCTCCGCACACGAAGTTTTAATGAGCGGGAGATGAGATGGGCTGCCATGAAAGGGCCGCTCTCACCCCTCGGGCCTCGGCAGACAGCGGGCTGCAAATCACAGCTGTCAGCAGCCCGCCCGCCCGGCCCAGCGTTTGCAAATGGTAATTTCCACCTCTAGCCCCACCGGCCCTGGCCTGGCCCTGGCCTCCCTGGGGTCAGCCCCTGTCCCAGGCATCTCTGGTGGAACAGGAGGGACCACACTGAAGCCACCCAAAGTTTCTCCCAGATCCACCCCCGGCTCATCTTATTTCCCATCTCCCGCTCCGAGAGGCCTGACTGTGACACGGTTTGGTTGCGATCGGGAACTTTCGCAAGGGATCCCTTCTGGGTTCTCTAGAGGATTTGGGTGGGAGGCCCTGAGCTGTGGCCTTGGTGTCACATCACAGGCATCGGTCAGGGGTCTAACACAGCCCAGGCAGCCCCTGCGGCTGGGGCTGGGGGGAGGCTGAGACCCCTGGTCGGGCCTGGTGGGTCAGGACAATGGGAGCCTTCTTCTCTGTCTGATTTTTGAGACAGGGTCCCACGACATAATTCAGGGTGAACTCACTGTGCAGCCCAGGCTGGCTTTGGGCTCTCAGTGACCCTCCTGCCTCAGCTTCCTGGCCTCAGCTGGGATTATAGCTGTGGCCAACACGTTCGAATTAATGAGAACTTTCTGTAGAAGACACCCTGTCGAAGTCCAGGGAAGCGGACTTGTGGGAACACCCAGTCTAACGCCCCTCCCTTGCAAGCAGAGAGAGCCCAGTGATCCAACAACCCTGGCAAAGAAGCGGGTCATTAACGCTTCCCTTGGAGTCGGAGGAGCCTGGATTCAGGCCCCGACTGCAGCCTGGCTGAGCCATGTTTACGATCAGGCTGTGGGGAAGTTGCTGGACTTCCCTGTGCCTCAGTTTCCCCAACTCTAAGGGGAAGGGTGTTTCACTTTCAGGGTCTTGGGGTGTCCCCTGACTCCAGCCTAATCGCCTGCACCTTGCACCGGCCATTCTAAAGCGTGGCTGCTGCCTCCTCCCACTCGGGAGCCAGCCATGGCCCCCAGGGCCTCCGCCGACCTCTTTGTCAGAACTGGCCTGGCCGCTTCCAGCTCCAGCTGGATTTTTTTTTTTTTTTTCAGTTTTTCTTTGAAAACAACTGTATTGAAACAATTTACAGGCAAAGTTGATGAGTTTGGGCAAACATGCCTACACTGGTATCCAGCGAAGACACAGCACCTGGGACCCCCACGGTGTCCCGCTGTGCCCCATGCCCTGGCCAGGCACCCTGTTTTCCAGGGGTTGGCCCGGGCAGGAGGGCCTCCCGTATGGAGAAAGGAATCGAGGTGCCCGGCGACAGAGGTCAGGGTCACCCCACCTGGTCCCTAGGTTTCCCGGGGGCAGGCCCATTGCTTCCAAACATGCCACCCGCCCAGGACGGTGGAGGAGCTGGCGGTGCCCGGGACAAGGTCCCGGCTGCTTCTGTAGCCTCGGCGTGTGCAAGCAGCATGGACACATGCTCAGTCGGCCGCTGCAGGCCCCCACTGTACGCTGGTAACTGGCCTGCGGGTGCCGGGCAGAGCAGGCCTCTGAGAGGGGACCCCGTGGTGTGCGGCTCGGAGGGACCCGGGACATCTGGGAAAAAGCAGAAAGGGGCTTGGAAAAGTGTGTCCTGCCTTCCAAGGGAAGCAGGGAGTCGAGGACGTTTGTTGACACCAACGGGGGTGGAGGGATTAGATGTGTGGCTTAAAAATCAGAACTTGAGGCAGGAGAATCGTTCCGAGTTCGAGACCAGCCTGGGCTACATAGTGAGCTCAAGGCCAGCCTGAACCGCATAGCGAGACCCTGTCTCAAAAAGACAAAACAAAACAAAACTGAGCTCCTGTGTGCGCTGGGGGGACACAGGACAGGGGCCCCCGGGGGGCCTGTGGCAGAGGACAGCGCTGGCGGAGTGAGGACCCCGGGGAAGTAGCCATGCCCCGAGCACTTGGTCTCTACTGCTGCCCCCAGCCCTCAGCTGCAGCCCTTCGAGACGCAGGTTCCCACCCTGAGCCCGAGCTTTGCGCCTGACTCTGCTGTGTGACCCCGGCAAGCGTTTGACCTTCCTGGGTCCCCTCTGCCCCGTTTTCCCGCGCTGGCTCCCTCGTTTGGCCAGGACAAATAATCAAGCTCTTCTGTGGGTGAGGAGGGAGCACAAAGGAGGCTGTGATTGTCACCACAGCAGCCTCAGCCCCCAGCAAAATCACTCATTTCTGGGGTGGGAAAGAAAGGCCTTTCTTTATAATAAAGAACTACATTTACTATAAAAAGAAGAAAAGACACTGGGCTGAGGCAGGAGGATTCTCTTCCCCCACCCTGAGTTCCAGGCCAGCCTAGCATGTAGTGAGACTCTGTCTACACACACACACACACACACACACACACACACACACACACACACGTGAAAGAAAGAAAGAAAGAAAGAAAGAAAGAAAGAAAAGAAAAAGAAGAGGAAGAGGATTCATTGTTAAGTGGCAGCAAAAGACACTAAGGAGCCCGCTCCTGAAGACACATCTTGTCGGGGTCAGGGACGCTTGTGAAAATGCTGAAAAGTCCCCCGAGGCCTCAGGGCCCCAGGCTGCCTTTTCCCACCCGCTCGCCCTTGTGTCCGGTGCTTGTCCCTGGACGTTTCTTTCCGCTTAGTTCATAAATGCTTGAGGTTTGTGCCAGAGAGCTTTCCGGGTTATTCTGGGGACAGTGCTTCCTTCCTTTTGGCAGCTGTATAATATTTCATCATGAGGCCATGCCCTGGTACACAGGTGACCAGCTGGGACACCTGAGCCCTGTCCAAACCTGCTCCAAGGGTCAGCTTCTTTCCCTTGTATCATAAGCGAAATCTCACATGTCCTAAATTTTCCTGGTCACATCTCACTACCAAAAGTAACCTTGGTACAGTGTTTAAATGCCCGGGCTGACATCAGACTTGGCACTTGCGGTTCCGGGGCTGCTCAGGGGAGGGACAGGAAGTGAGCACTGTCCGCAGATGTGGCCCTGCTGACACACAGCCCTGCCCCTCTGAGTTTGGTCACATTTGATGTCTGTCCTTTGCACTCGGGGTGAGTCTGACTGAGACTACGCTGTCCTCCATTTGGCCTGCAATCATCAAAAGGTTAGGGAAGCTCTTATTTGAGAAGTTCTGGAAACTTCTGGAAAGTTCTTTCTACAACACAGTTGGGGGAGACGCCAGGGCCCCATTCCCTGGGCTCAATTAAAGTGTTACAGACAGACCTTGATTTTTTTATGTTCTCTTAGAAAAGTCACCCATTTTGTTCTGGTTTTCACATTTATTGGTACAAAGTTGCACGTAATAGTCTCTTCTAATTTAAAAAAAAAATCTTACCTGCACTCAGAGACAGCTCCAGGTATTTTGGGCCTGGTGTTTATCCACATTTGAGGATATTCCTTACGAATAAAAATAATGCAAAACCATGAAAGCAGATTAAAGCCTCAAAATGAATAATTAGAGTGGGAAAAGAGATATGAACGAATTACAAATTTAAGTAAGTCAATTTTAAAATATTGAACAGGGCATGATGACACGCACCAGTGATCCCAGCACTCAGGAGGCTGAGGCAGGAGGAGCGCCACGGGTTAGGGGCCGGCCTGGCTACAGAGTGAGACCCTGTCTCAAAAACAGAAATTGAATACCTCACTACCGAGCATTGATTGTTTCCTGTAGATTTTTCAGCTCCATGTTTTTTGAGGATTTCTTTGTACGATGGTAATTTTGTAACGTTTTCTCTATGACAGAAAGAGTCGTTGTGTGGGTCTTGTCCAGGAATGCAGGGTAAAACTGCGGCACAGAAGCTCACGGAGCTCCGAGGAAGAAACGATTACACCACAGGGCAAAGCACACAGCGGCGTGAAAACGGGGGGGGGGGCAGGAAGCGCGGCCAAGTGAGGCGCCGTATCTGGGCGTCTTCCTGCCCTTCCCAGGAAAGACCCCTCAGGCTTGGCACAGCTCCCGGCACAAACTGCTTCTCCAGTGAGATTCTAAGTGAAAGCCGGAGAGCTCGCGGCTCGGCGGCTCTTCTCCTCCGAGAAGGAGGGTGAGGAGGGCAGAGGGGGGCTTTCTGCCTGGCAGCCCCTGTGGGCCCAACGCTGACCTGTCACAGCCCCATTGACCCCTCTCGTCCTCCAGCTGTGTGGGGTTTAAGGCTTTCCTGCAGTGTGCTTTGTTAAAATATTTTCTTGTGTTCAAAGAAAAAAAATCTTACTTTCAAATAACTGTAAATCCAGAGGAAGTCGTAAACGCAGGGCAAAGAATCCCAGGTATTCTTTTTTGGTACTGGGGATCGAACTCACCACCTTGCGTTTGCCAAGCAGGCACTTACACCGCTGAGCTAAACCTCCAGCTGGAGAACGTAGTTTTTGAGACTGGTCTTTGCACTCAGCATAAGCATAGAGATCCAGGTGAGGCGCTGAGTATCAATAGCTTGTCCCTTTTCATTGCCCAGTAGTATTCTACAGCGTAGATATACCACAGTTTCACCACTCCCCAGCTGAGGAGCACTTGGGTTGTTTCAGTGCGGAGCTGTGACCCAGGAAGCTGCTATGAAGCTAAGTGACTGTTTCACACGGATGTAAGTTTGAGTTTCCCTGTAATGAAAGCCCTGCGTGCAGTTCCTAGGTAGTTTCAAAAGTAACTGCCGCACCGTTTGTCAAGTGGCTGTGCCACTTCGTGTCACGGTCACATATGACAGGCTCTCCGTCTGTGTCCTCGCTGCCAGCTGGCTGTGTGCCTGTTTATTTTAGCTCTGTGTCATCGCGGTCTTGAATGGCATTTCTCGGTGGCTGGAGACGCAGCCCACTCTCCCATGCATTCATTGCCAGCTATTTGTCCTCTGGGACAAAAGGGTCCTTTGTGTCTCTGGCGCAGGCTTTAATTGGATTGTTTTTGGTTTTATCTTCTTACCGTTGGGTTTTTTAAAAATTCTAGATCGAGGTCCTCTTCCAGACATCTGGTTTTTAAAGGTTTATTTTTATTAGTACGTGGAACAATCACACTCTTCCTGCGGGCTTGGCAGTATTTACAACTCTCTCCCCCGTCTGCGGCTGGGCTTTTCTCCCCCTAGCAGCATCTCTCTCCCACAGCCAAAGTTTTTAATTTTTGAAGAACTCTAATCTATGAGCTTTTCATGCATGGGTCATATTTTTATCAAGTCTAAGAAATGGTTCACCTTCTCCTCCGTCCCAGAGACCCTGGGCTGCACTTTCTTCTGAGTTGCTCGGTCTGACATTTTGCATGACCATGTGAGTAACTCTCAGGGCACCGTTAGGTCTGGATGGAGGGTTTTGTGGGTTTGTGGTGTTGTTTTGATTGGTTTGTCCAAGATGCCCACCGGTCCTGTAACATTTGTTCAAAGATTTCCTCTAGCAAATTTTCAGATTCCGTCAACTTCCTTTAATTGATTATAAACCACGTAGCCTAGTTTGCAAGACTAGGAAAGGTTTGGAAAGGTGCTCGAATTCTTGCCCAGTCCTCCCTCCCTGTCTCCTTTCTCTCCTTTCTCCTCCTGCTTCTGCTCCCTCCTCTCTCCCCCGCGCTGACTTCTCAACCACAAGTCATTGCTGGGAGCAGCACTGTGTCCGCTCACAGCCGTTCTGCACCTGCCATGGATGTGTGGTGGCCGGTGCAGGACCGAGTGGGCGCGTCCACCTGAAGGCCAGCTGGCCGGGGTGACACCTCCCCCCCTGCAGGAGGTGACTGCACGGCCGCGACCTGGAGGCCAAGGAGAAGTCACATCTGTGCCCGGCGAAGGAAGAGGGGCCTAGGCAGGGGCAGGAGGAGGACGGGGGCAGCTGGACTGGCCTTGGGCCACCACGATGCATCCAGGAGGGAGTGTCAGCCAGGCCAGACAGACCCAACTTACGTCCTGGGCTCTGTCCCCGGCAAGCCAGCCGCTGCCTCTGTATCAAGCTAAGGAGCCCGGCAGACCCCAGCAAGCCTTCGGCCTCCAGGACCCGGGCTGGACTGCAGTAACTCAGGGCTGCTGGGGCTCACGCCGCAGTCCCCGCTGGCCTCTGTCCGAGGAATAAGAGGCGCTGGCCGGAGCAGGACGCAGAGCTGGGCAGTGGGCAGCGGCAGCTGAAGACGGAAGCGTGGGGCTGCCGGAGGAGAGCGCCGAGCTGCGTGCGTTCTCTGGGGGTGGATATTTCCAGATTACACACGTCCTGTCATTAGGAAGCACAGCTATAAATTAGGCTGCTCGGGAGCATGGGGTGCGTAATAATTAAGTAATAAAAGTCACCACGGGGGTAAAGGAGGCAGGGAACAAAGAGCCAGTGCTGGAGGAGGCACCCGAGTGGCTGTGCCATGAGACCTCAGCCTTTCAGACCCAAGAACCTCGCTCAAAAAGAACCCGGCTCGAGCCAGGCGTGGGGGCGCACGCCTGTCATCCCAGCACTCGGGAGGCTGAGGCAGGAGGATCACAGCAAGTTTGAGACCACCCTGGGCTACAAAGTGAGCCCAAGTTCAGCCTGAGCTGCATAGTGAGACCCTGTCTCAAAAAGACAACAGAAAGAAAGAAAGAAAGAAAGAAAGAAAGAAAGAAAGAAAGAAAGAAAGGCCTAGCTCAGCCCCATGTCCAGAAAACAACCAGCTCTGGGGCCAGGCACTGAACACTGGCCGGGCCAGCAGGGGGACGAGATGTGCTGCTACGGGACAGTAGGGAAGGGTGGGGACTGGGGCTAACAGAGACAGAGAGATGCAAACTGACCTGGTCAGATTCTGCACGTTTCCGGGACAATCCAGGGTAACTCTCCCAGCTTTTCAAGCGGTGACCAGGACTTTAAAGACTTTTGGGGGCTGCGGAACAGGGCAGAGAAAGCCGAGGCTTCTCTCCCTCTGCCTGCACCTCCTTGTTACCTTGTCTTCGAGAAAGATCACAAGGTCGCTTCCGAGGTGCTGAGCCCCTGGCACCTTGGGAAGTCTGGTAAAAGCTGGGGACCCCCACAAGTGTCCTGTGCCGCTTCCTGAACCTCGGTGGTGCATGGGGGGGGGATGGAGCCCCTAGGGAGCGGCTTGGGGCAGGGCAGCCGCCCTGACCGGACCGAGGCCGCCACACAGCCAGGTCCGCTGGTGAATCGCTGTCTGAGGGTCGGTCAGCTGGGACGGCCTGATGTCAAGTCCTGGGTCCGCCCACAACAAATCGGCACAGGCTGGGTGGCTTTAAGCACAGGAAGTGATTCCCTCCATTCCGGAGCCCAGAGGCTGGGATCCAGGCGCCCGCCTCTGCTGGCCGTGGTGGCCCCGGGCCCCTCAGCGTCGAGCCATGCAGTCGCTGTCAGGTGTCCCCAGCTTACTCTGCTGGTCTGGAAGCTCGATCACCTCCTCGGTCACGTGGGCTGCTGCAGAGTTGTGTTCTGTACGTGACTGGCCACTGTCCACCCAGGTACCAGCCTCTCAATCAGGCCCCACCCAGAGGCAGTCAGTTTTCTGCTGCTGAGTTCTGCGGCCGGGCAGGTCTGGTGGAGGGCGCTGCCATCCCTGCCCCGGGACCCTGTGCCTAGGCCTCATGCCTGAGACGGGGCCGAAACCTGTGTGCACCTCATGGCATGCAAGAGGCGGAGGGCTGCAAAGCGTGCAGCCTGGGATGGGCTCTGCGTGGCCGGAAATCAGTCACGGAGAACCGGAGGGGGATACCAGCCAGCCGTGGCAGAGAAAGACGTGGCTGCGTGCGATTGCCAAAGGGGGGAAGGGCAGTGCAGACTCACCCGGACTCCCACCAGCGCAAGGTGGGGTGGAGCTGCGGGTGGAGGTGCTGCTGACCTGACGGACAGGACTCCCGATGAGGTCCACCCAGGTCTCTGGTCATGGGGTGCTGGGTAGGAATTTGATCAGCTCTCCAGGGAGCCAGATGTGAGGCCCGGGGGAGCCCTTAGCAGCACCTAACAGGCCTCCAAGGGAGAGGCCAGGGAGTGCGGGGTGAGGCCCAGTGGCAGCAGCTCTGAGGGGTCTGGGTTTGCTGACGGACATCCCCAGCACATCTCAGGCCACCCACACACAGCCTCGGAGAGCCGCTGGCTCTGCAGCCGGGACAATGACCACAGTGCCCAGGGGCTGGGGAGAAGGCAGTGTGGTGGGGAGAGAGGCCCGTCCTGTCCTACCAAGGCCTCGGGCTGCATCTGGACCCCTCCCTTTCTCCCCCCCCCAGGCCTTCGACCCCGTTTTTTGACCTGCTGCAGCATAGGTACCAGCAGCTGTGGGTTCAGGAGCAGAAGGCGGCCCAGAAAGCCATTAAACTGGAGAAGAAGCAAAAGGTAAGGCAGTGTCACCCCTGGGGGCGCGGTTCGCAGAGGGAGGCGGGGCTGGGCCCCTGCCGCTGGAGCTCGGAGTAGAGTCCAGCTGTGCTGACCCCTGCGTGGACCCTTCCCACCGGCCTCCACACAACTTCCCACGTCCAGGCATCGGGCTTTCAAGGAATCTGAGGCCCCGACAGAAGTCTTTCTACGGGGGGATGGTAAATAGGACGACGTAGAGGAAGGCACTTCCGGAGGAGCCCTGGCGTTTGGGGAACTCAGCTGGTCACAGGTTAATCAACAGGCCTGTACCCAGCTCAGCCAATGTCTCCTCTGGCTTCTTGTGCCGTCCACGTCCCCACCCCGGGAAGTCAGGCTTGGGGAGCCCCTGCCTGCGCCGCGCTGCTGGAGCCCACATTCCCATCAGATCACTACCGACGTGCGTCCTCAGCAACGGGCAGAAAACTGAATGCAGAAATTCCATTTGCTCCAACTCTGCCCCTTCAAGTACCTTCCTGAAAGAGTTAAAGATGTCATAATCCAGTGACCCACACACGCCTGTGTTTATAGCAGCACAGTTAACGATAGCTGTGATGATTTCCGCCCTTCCCGAGCCTCTGCGGAGAGCTGGGGCTTTGTTTTTGGTTGGTTTATGTGTTTGTTTGTTTGTTTTGAGACAGGGTCTTACTCTGTGGTGCAGGCTGGCCGTGTACTAGCTTACGTAGCCCAGGTTAGCCTTGAATTCACGGCCACCCTCCTGCCTCAGCCAGCGCTGGGATTCCAGGCCTGCGCCACCAGGCCCAGCGAGAGCTGTGTGTTAGTCAGCAGCTATTCACAGCAGCCCAGAGTGACCGCACAGGGCCCCCGATCACTGGCCCCTCCACGTCCCTGCTCCGGGTCCCAGGATGGTCCCGTAGCCCACAGCCCTCCCTTCAACGCAGTGACCGCGACAGGGCCAGCGGGAGCGACTCCGGCCATCCGGCCCAGCCCGGTGTGGGTGTGTGGCTCCGAGAACCACCATTTGCTGGGGTCTCTCTTGGGAATTTGGCTCCCAAGGGGTCGGACTGCACGGGCGCCCCGGTGCTGAGCCTCTCCAGGGGCGGGGAAGCCTCTTTCCTGTCATCCACCCTGGCCTCAGGTTCCCACTTCACCTGACACGGGAGACGGAGAGCCGGGGACACTGTTAGACCCGTGTGTCTCTGCTCGGGGTTTGAGGAGGAGGCCGGCAGCCATGGAGACAGGGAGGGGACAGACATGGGAGGAACAGGCGGCAAGGGTGCCAGACAGGGCCTCCGGATTCTTCTCCGTGTCCCTGCATCTTCAGCCATCGGGAGGTCGCCCCACCACACCCCACCTTACCCCACGGCAAGTGCAGGGATCCGGCAGAGTGAGGGGCTCAGGTCCTGCGGCAGGAGGCTAGTGTCCTACTTCCGGGAAGAGGGGTGGGGTGTGAGGCCAGGCTCCCAGGGACACCCGCCTCTCCCCAGGCCTGTAAGCCGCTCAGAGCATCCTGGGTCTTGGGCCACAGTGGCTCCAAGGAGTCCTCCGGAACGGGCACCACTTGACCAGTGAGGCCATGGGGCCGGCAGCCTCTGTGCTCAAAGCCTGGCTCCTCGGGGACCCTGTCCGTTAGGCACAGGGACTCCTTTTCCAGCAGGGGAACGGAGGCTCGGAAGGGTGCAGGCGTCCACCTACGCTGGGAAGCCCAGCTTGTCAGCCTCTGAGCAGATACGCGCTCCACCCTGACCCAGTTTCCAAATTGTTCCAGCAGGCAGGGAAACCAGCTGGTCCAAAGGGCTTAGGAGTTACCCAAAGGCCCTGGACCTGCTGCAGCACGATTCCGGCCCCCTGCCCGCGTCCCCCTCCCTCTCCAGGCGGCCAGCGAGGCTCACCGCGCCTGTCCCCGGCCTGCAGGTGGTCCTGGGAGAGCTCTGTGAGACCCGCAGCAGCCTGCTGAGGAAGCACAAGCCGCCGGTGAGGCTGGACGCCTTGTGGCACATGCCCCGCTTCCGCAAGGTCAGTGTCCCCTTGGCCTGCACCCTGGGCCGGTCCTCACCGCCTCTGGGAGCCCCGGGGGCACTCACACGGCCTCACATTTCCGAGCACTTCCTCGGGGTAGACTGTGGGTGCCGCGTCCCTCAGTTCAGACCTCACCTGCACCGTCCCAGAAACGGCTGCCACGGGGCCTGGGCTGTGGACAGGAAACGCCGTGCACGCTGGACATGCAGGGACTGGTCGGAGGCCAGGTCAGCTCGGCACACAGCCTGGGTGCCGGGGGAGGTAGGCAGACGCCATCTGGGCCACACCCCTGTGGGGATCGGGTCCCACGCCTCCCGGGCCCCAGGATGTCACAGTGCGCTGTCCTCAGCACTGACCCTCCCACTAGCCAGCGGCCATGGAGGGGGACTGATGACTACAGGTGCTGGCGTGAGTGCATGGGGCGTGACCACTCGGGCTGGACAGGAGTCCAGGGAACTGGAGACTCCAGCCTGGATCTTTTTATTTTTGTTAGTCGGGGTCAGCAGCCCGAGTTTAAGGTCCCCGTGGGGAGCGGGGGCGTGGACACAAGGCGTCTTCCTGATTCATCCCCTGCCCTCCCCCTGCCTCCCTCTGTCTCTTCCCTTTTGCAAAAGTTTAATCTCCCAGGGCTGGGGACACAGATCAGTGACATAAACACCTTCCTGGCACGTGCAAGGTCCTGAGTTCAACTCCTGAGCCAGGAAATCAAAAAACAGAAAAGTCCAGTCTCCTGGTGTCCTCTATGTTTCATTTTGCTCTTTAATTTCTTTATACATTGGACTTTTTATCTCACCCTTTGTCTATATGTGGGTGTTTCAGGTGAGAGGAACCACGTGCTCCTTAAACCCATGAGTCTGACTCAGCTCACCTAACATGTGGTCTCGGGGCACCTGTGTTCCTCCAGGGACTACAACTGCCCTTCTTTACGGCAGAGTAGTACTCCACTGTGTGCAACTACGTCACGTTCCTTAGCTGTCAGCCGATTAACGGCACAGCGGCTGCTTCGGTAAGGAGCTGCTGGCAGCCGTGAGCTGCAGCTGCGGGTGTGTGTGGCTCGCTGTGACGAGGGGCCTGCAGCCCTTGGGCAGGATGCCTCGGAGAGGGCCAGCTGGTTCTGAAGCTCGTTCTGATTTCCGCTTTGGTTTTCTGAGGAATCTGCGCAGATTCCTGCAGAGGCTTTTCCAGTTCACATTGCCGCTGAGGGCCGTTCTCTCTGCAGTGGCCTCGGACCGGCACCCCCGGGCCTTCCCTGCTGACCGGATCCCCTGGCAGGTGGGACCTGGTCTCAGAGGCACACTGGAAAAGAACAATGTACCAGCCGAAGAGCCGTGCCTTTGTGTAGCTTTGGGGACGGATGGCGGATAGCATAGCGGGGCCAAGTTCCAGGAGGCCACCAGGGACTGCAGGCCTGGGAAGGCACCACCCAGGGCGACGCTCCTGGCCACTGGCCACCGCCCTCCCCCTTAAACTGTGGCTCAGACAAGGAAGGGGCCGCCGCCTGCCCTCGCCAAAAGCACTCCAAGGAGCTTCTGTGTCCGCTCCGCCGGGGAAGCCGCTTTGTCCCTTGCCCTTGACATGACCTCTCATGTCCTGCCCGAGTGGCCCCCATCCGTGTCAGGGACCCCAGGGCCCCACTCCAGAGGGCAGGAAGGTCCCCACCCAGGACCCCAGGCAGACAGGTGGTGCCAGCAGCCGCAGCCCTGGCCTGGGCAGCTCAGATGCAGAAATGAACGAGTGCTTCCAGAATTAAGAGAAAGTCGCTGCTCAGAGAAAAGCCAGCCTGTCACACGGTGCCAGGCGCAGCACCGTCCCCGGGCCAGCAGGGTGGGGGGGCACGAGGGGTGACTGCCGTCCTCCCCGGAGCTGCTGACCCGGGACCCAGGTCAGGGATGTGGGGCCTGAGCTGGCAAGCCACAAGACGAAGCCTCAGGGCTGAAAGCTGAACCTGGCCTCTTTGGGCAGCTCTGTCTTTCTGGGGGTGCTCATGGGGTTCTGTACACCGCCACACTCACCCATCCAACTAGCCGGGAACTTCAGGAAACAGCATCCTGTGTGGGACTGGCAGGCGGGGCTGGGCACTGCCCAGTAAAGTGCAGCAGAGACCTGAAATCCCCAGGTGCTGTCACTGTGGGGTGTCACATGCAGACAGCGTGTCACAGCCACCATCAGGAAGTGAGGCCGACAAAAGTACTTACTGAGGTACTCGCAGTGCTCAGGAGGCTGAGGCAGGAGGATCACCATGGATTTGAGGCCAGCCTGGGCTATGCAGTGGGCCCAAGGCCAGCCTGAACCGCATATCAAGAACCTGTCTCAAAAATTTAAAACAAAACAAAACAAACAAACAAACAATGGAAGAAGAAGAATTGGCTTCCCAGGGCCCCCCAGAACCTGGCCCCTCCGCCACCAGCTGGGTTTGGACTCCCAAGGCCCTACCACAGCCAGGCCCAGGCTGCTGTCCTGCTGTGTTCGTGCTCGAAGCCCCAGGAGGGTCTTTGTCTGACCCACTGCCCCCACCTCAACCCCATTATGAAGGGAAAAAGCGTTTCCAAAAAAGTCGGACCTGTCACGGTGATGGACAACCTAAATGGACCCTCCCGCTCGCCAGCAGATGTCGGCACTGAACTCTGTCAGAAATAATTAAACACCTTTCACACCCGGGACAGCAGGCAGGACGCGGTGGCGCGGTGGGTGGGTCCCGGCCAGGAGGGTCGCCCTAGGAGAGGGACACCCTGGCAAGGGGTGAGGAAGACAGGGGACGCAAGCTCAGAGCGGCTGCCCCGGGTTGGGGCTGGGGTTCCGAGTGGTGCACTGTAACCTTCACGCACAGGAGGCTGAGGCAAGAGGGTCGCAGAGCGTTGGAGGCAGCCTGGGCCCCAGAGCGCGTCCAAGGCCAGCTGGAACTGGAGTGAGACCCTGTCCCCATCCCCACCCACAGCGGGTCGTGAATGACCAGCTCTCGAACGTCCCCTCCAAACCGAGCCCCTGCGATGCCAAGGTTTCTGGCCAAAGAACCACTCAAAGGCTGAGAGCAGAGCCTGCCCAGCCCAAACTGACCACTGGGGACGCGGGGACTCTTCCCGGGGTTCCCATTTAGGGCATAACTCATGACCTCATTGTCCGTTCCCCCACAAAGTGCAGGAGTCGCAGGCCCTGACATAGGCCTTTGGCAGGGTGCAGGTGGCGCCGGGGGAGTTTGCCTGCGATGCCTCCGTGGTGACCGGCCACTCCCCACCTGCCGCTGGGGTTCCTTGTCTGCCACCCACTTCCACTTCTGTAAACTGAACAGATGATGCCCTGGCAGGGCTGCCGTGACACAGCGACGGAGGGGACCGCCCATCTGCTCCTTTATCTGCTCACAGGTCTCTTCTGAGCGCCATCGAGGCCCTGTCCTCCGTGCGTTTGACCCAGGGGTGAATGGCCACACGAGGCTGTGACTGCTACTGGCCACTGGCAGAGGCGGGAGGGACAGACAGACGCCAGGGACAGAGAGACAGGGATCAGGAGGAGCCTGAGGGACGCAGCGCTCGTAGCTGCAATGTCAGAGGCGAAGGATGGGGGTGTCCCATGTCCCTGCTGCCCCTCGGGACTGCGCGGCCCCTGGTCACCTAATCCCCAGCCAGGAGAAGTGGACGGTTGGTCCTTCTGCCGGAAGGTGAGGGCGGTCGCTGCCCCAGGCTGATGGCTGTGCTCTTTGGGACAGTGAGAGACGGGGTGGTGGCCTCGGGGAGAAGGCCGGGCCACGCTGGGGGCGGGGACGGTACCATGTCCACCTACCCCGAGACACTGCGCTAAGTGCTGCTGGGGGAGGACCGGCGGCTGACCCCAACTGGGCAGGGAGCACCCTCGGGCTGAGGCGTTGGTCTGGTGCTGCAGATTCGGGCAGGAGGGGCCCCCTCATGGTAACCATGGTGATGGGGGGTGGGGCAATTTTTCTTTCTCTAATGTTTTCTTCTGCGAGGTTTATTTATTTTTTTTAAATGTTTGCAGTACTGGGATTCAGCCCAGGGCCTTTGCCCCGAGTCACATCCCCAGCCTGTTTTTTTTTATGATTTTATTTTGAAATGAGTTCTTGCTAAATTTCCTAGACTGGGTTTGAACTCATGACCCTCCTGCCTCAGCCTCCCAAAGTGTTAGTATTACAGGCACGTGCTACTATACCCAGCTGAGGACGTGTAAATTTCTTTTATAAAACCAGACTGTTTTAAAAAAAGTTTCTGGAAGATGGCGAGCCTGCCTTCTTCCGGGCCCGCCCCACCTCGAACCCTGTCCTTCCTGAGGCAGTGCTGGGAAAGCCTGCCTTCTCAGGTGCTGCTCCCACGCGGGGGGAGGGGGCTTCCGGAGCCTGAGGCTTCCGGGCCAAGGGAGCCCCAGGCCTCCTTGGGGTGGGGTGGGGCGCTGGCCCTCCCCAGAGCCGGCCTCTCCTCGGCAGCACCAATCCCGCTGACATTACATAGTCATTCAGCCACCAAAGTATGAACAAACTGACTGATATTTTCACTCGGCTTTGGGTTTCAGCCCCAGTGCTTTAGAATAATGGCCCAAGCTATTAAGCTAACAGTTTGATTTACAAGCTCGTGTGCTCGGAAGGCGGGATCAGCCGCCTTCCTTGTGGAAGACTAACCCTGCTCGGGCCTCCTGGGCCTCTGGCTCCCGACGAGCTGTGGACCGCACCGTGGCTGGGAAGGAAACGCAGCGCAGTCAGCCAAGCGGTGACACCGGAGACACAGCTGATTAGCGAAAGCTGCTGAATCTAAGAAAAGGATTTTCTTTGCCACCTTTAAGCTCTCTTACAAATCATAGCCGGCTGGAAAGTTAACTCTCTGTTAAACCCCCAGAGCAGGCTCCTTCCCTGCCCGCCCCACCGCCTCCGCCTCTCCCCACGGTGCGCCCCACTGGAGTCCCTCTCTCCAGACCCGGGAAGGACAGACGGAGGGACGGTGCCTCTGCTGCCCCCAGCCCGGTCTCACGCCGGGAGTGTATTTTAAGAATCCTGTCGCGCTGGCGAATTGGAATAAGGATCGTCCGCGAGGCTGTGCAGAGCGCTGCGTGCAGGCAGGGGATGTGTCACACCGTGGAAGCAGTGT
>PVJX010017574.1:0-38086 GCA_004027295.1 Dolichotis patagonum | reverse complement strand
AAAAAAAAAGACATATTCTTAACCTCATGGAGTTTACAATCTAATGGAGAGGGATGTGGGAAACAAATAATTACCAAGATATTTTTGGATAAGAAGTTCAGAGAAAGTAGCAAGAGGCCAGGAAATGAGAAAATTAAAGATACTATTAAAGTGGGCACATTTTAAAATGCTGGGCTCCTTAGTCACTGGTACTACTCAATAGAGCCTCATAGCATTTTCTGACATTAATTACTTAGTATTTTAAAGATCTCTTCTTTTCTGAATGTCCTAAATGTCCCCAAATACATTGTTTCCAACTATTTACTACCAGTTTCTCACTGCTTGTTAGCGTTCCTCTTCTTTGGGAATAAAAAAAAATCTCTTAACAAAAGGTTTCTCTTATGTATCACATCAATCATTTTCTCTTTTTAAAAAATCAACAAATCGGTGAGGAAGCATATGTCAATTTGCTATTAGCTATCTAATTTTATTTCCTGTCATTTCTTCTCAAGACTACCAGAAAACTTTTCTGACCCTTCACAGAATCTCTCAATTTCTTCCATGAAACAGAATAATCTCCATGTTTATCAAAGTTTTCATCTCATTTAAAATATCCTGATTATCAAGTTCTTCTCCAAGAACTTCTCCTTAGTAGAATTAATGCTAAACTTTACATATTACATATCTGAATAGTATAGTTCTCTATTCAGTTAGCCAGGATCTGAAACTAAAGTCATAAAATAGGAAAATATGCAGAAAAGGACTATCACTGGACTTTACATGTTTTATATTCAAATCATATTATAAATGTCCATTTTTCTCTTCATTTGAGTACAAGACCTTGAGACCCAGACTAGTTTTTAAGCTAAGTTCCATGGTTTCTAGTATAGGCCCTAACAACATTTGATGCCTGACAGGTCTCAGATCCAAATGATGGAGACTATTGTTTGTCATTGTGGAGTCAATATAAAGAAATCACAAATATCCCTATGTAGTTTTGTTTTCTCAAGGAACCATAAAGACCGGTATTTGTTTTAAAAAAAGATAGCCCTTAAAGATATGACACAGAAAAAGTTTTTAAAAGGTCCACAAAGGTTGAAAGGGAGGGGAACATGGTAAAAAAAAAAAAAGAAGAAGAATCAGGATCCATCACACATGGGTGCAAATCCCTATAAAGAATATATAAAATATATCAATATGGGTCGGGGATATAGTTTAATGGCACAGTGCCTGCCTGGCAAGCTCAAGGCCATGAGTCTGATCCCCACTTAAAAACAAAAAAACACTACCAATAAAACTAATTTTTAAAAAGTGCAAGAAGATTGAATGCTCTCATGGCCTCAATTCACTAATAAAAAGAAACACAGAGAAAGTGGATCAAGAAATAAGATCCATTAATATACTGCACACAAGAAACACAATTAGGGCCGGAGAGTTACCTCAGTGGCTTAAGCGCCTGCTTGGTAAGTGCGAGGTTGTGAGTTCGATCCCCAGTACCAAATAAATAAACAAATAAATGAAACACAATTAACTCAAAAGGAAATTCATAGACTGAAAAACTAAAGGAGAGAAAATAATTGTTCCAGGTGACAGGACACCAGAAAAAAGCAAGGATAACTTGCCCTTCAATGGGGATAAGAATGGATAAGATATGGTGCTTTCATACAACAGAAAGCTACTCAGATATAAAGTAGGATAATCTCATGGCTCTTGTAGGTAAATGAATGCAACTGGAGATCATGCTCATATGGGTGAACACCAAGTTATCTCCCTAGCATAAAAAACTGAAGGAGTTACTGGGGTCCAAAAAGTACAATAGATATCATGAAAGTGATTGGGAAGGAGACACCTAAAAAGGGAAAGTGTTAATTTCCTATTATGTTGTTTTGAATTCTTGTATTGTTTTCATAATTTTGTTAGGTTTGGTTTTATTGTCTTGTTTTGTTAGATTTTAATGTGTCTGATGGTATGAGCAACTATTTTGGAGATAACGAGATGTAGTATGGTAACCATTGTTGACTTCCTATCATCTTGTTTTGAAGTCCTATGCTCTTTCGGTTTTGTTTTGATTGGCCTTATTATGTTTTGTTTTGTTTGATTTTATTATGTGTGAAGCCATGGACAGCTATTTTGAAGAAAACAGGAGACATTGTAGTGGCCATTGTTGATTTTGTGTTGTCTTGTTTTGAAGTCTTGTATTGCTTGCATTGTTCTGTTCTGATTTGCTTTATTCTATTTTGTTTTGCTTTTATTCTCTTTAAACTAAAAAAAAAGTCAGTCCTCCAAAAGGACTGACTGTTCTTTATGATCATTCAACCTAGAATATTCCCTTCTAGGATATACTTTGAGTAGTTATCACTTCAGAATTATACCATATCTTATATCTAGGATTTGCAAATAATTTATCATATGCAGTAGAAAATACTGTTTAAAATTAAAAGAGGTTAAAAATATGAAATTACTCATTCAGTGCCTCAAGGTAAACTAGTGAGAGGGCTGGTAAAAACCAGAACTCCCATTTTAGTTTTTGACAATTTTTATATAGTTAAGCATGCATTATCACTAAAATGATTATAAATTTTAACAATTACAAAAGAAAACATTTAAACTCTATGGTTTGATCATACTGAAAGGAATATAAATCTGTTCACTACATGCAAGGAACAAATGAAGAATATCCAAATGTTTTATAGCATTTTGCTTTAACTATAATAAATTGTCATGCTAGAAAAATAATTATTTTGTAGTATGAGGTCTCGAGGAACATTAATCTCATTTCATATAAAATAATTTTAACTTTTTAGACCTGATTTAATCATCTGAGTGACTGAATGAAACACTGTATATAACTGTGCCAGGCATAGACAAAATCTGTGAATATGATATCGAGATTGGATTTTTTTGAAGTCACACGAAACAGGATGCCTTCTCTTCAGATGTCATTATTGAGACCAGAGAAAGTTAGAGCTAGCTACTAAATAAACATCTGAAAGTGTTTAGTGCTTTTCAGCAATGCTGTACCTGAGGCAATTCTAAAACAACAACAAAGCCTTTTCTTATATTTAAAAATCATGAATAATAACTCTTTGCAGTTAGTTTGTTTCTTTTGTTTTCTTTTTTTCTCTTTTTGAGATAAGATCTCACTATGCAGTTCAGACTGGCCTTGAGCTCACCTTGTAACTCAGCCTGGTCTTGACCTCACAACTATCCTTCTGCCTCAGCCTCCCGAGTGCTGGGATTACAGGCGTGCACCACCATGTCCAGCTCTGCAGTTAGTGTCTTCGGCATCTACGACACCTGGATTCATGAAGCTTAAGTTCAGAAAAAAAAAAAAAAAAGCTAACAGACTGACATTTTAATTTCAAACTGAGCCTAAATCTTATATAAATTAAAAGATAACTAGGATTTTACTTATAAAGCTTTAATATTCTATTTTGGGTCAACTGAAGTGAAATCAAAATATTTTTAACCTAAAAAAATACAAAATTTATCAAATGACATCAAATAGGATTAAGAAATATATTTAGAATTGTTACATTGTTTTTAGTGACACTTGGTGACATTATTGTTATACTTAGTTATTACTATACTAACTATAGTTAGTTTTTAAGTTTTGTGAGTATAATATAGACTTCTAGAAGGTAGAATGTAGTGAGTAACATAGTCACTGAATTAACAAATGGGTCTACCTCTAATGAGCCAGATAAGAGGCAGACCTGCTTCCATGTTCAAAGATAAAGTACACATTTGTAAAAAGTAATCTCACTATGTATACACAAGACAGGGTATATTTAAAAAGTCACTAGTAAAAAATAATTTAGGTAACACACATATACATGCACTCACCCAAGGAGTGTGTATGTGTATAAACAATGTAAACAAACATAGAAAAAGCACTATTAGTAGGACATATACCAAGTGAGCTTTCTAGGGAGAAAGCTATGGTCCAGGTAGAGGTAGGGACCTTAAAATATTTATGTTTTAAGTATGTCAAGAGGAATATATTCGTCTAATTCAAAATCAGTTTAAAAAAAACAAGGAAAAAAAATATAAAACAATGACATAGAACCAAGAGATTTTCTAGGTTTTCCTTGTGTTACTGGGGACAAGTATGTTAACTTTTCTTACCTTAGTTGTTTCATTCATAAAATTCTGCAAGATTGGCTGATTTTTAAACTACAGTTTATGATTAACTGTGAGCTATTAATTATAAATGATTGTCTCAAATAAGTAGGCCAATGTCCTATTGAAATCTAAGTATTAGTATAGTCAAATTGCTTAGCATTAAGAAGTACATAAAGTGATAATCAGGTACAGTGGCAGGTTACAGTCTTCTTAGTTACTTGGGAGGCTGAGGCAGAAAGATTATTTGCACATAAGAGTTCAAGGACATGGGCGATGTAGCAAGATCTTCATTTTTTCCTCTTCCCTTTTCTTTCCTTTCCCTTCCTTTCCATTCCTTTCCTTTTCTTAAAGTCTGGGAATCAAACCCAAGGACCTCCCAAGTGCTAGGCAAGCACTCTACCACTGAACTCTATCCCTGTTTCTAAGACTTCATTTTGGGGGAAAAAAAGGAAGGAAGGAAAGAAGAAAGAAAGAAAAAGAAAAGAAGGAAAGAAAGAAAGAAAAGTTTCATCGTACTGTTTTTATCAAAGTAATCAAAGTATACTTGTGTCTGCATAATGAATACAACCAGTAATTTGAGTTATCCCTTTTAAAGACTATAGAGAGTTGGAATAAGCTTATAAAAGAGAAATCAAAAATAGAAATTCATTAACAAACTTCTGAATGAGGAATATCAAAATAAATCGATATTTATCAATTTGGAAAAGAAAATGTTAGTGAAGTCCATATATAACATTCTGAAGTAGCCCTCTGGATGCAAGGACATTGTGCAGATGCCTAAAATGGATTTTTAAAATTATTTTTTATTATCAAGTAACATATACAGTTACTTTTGTCTATCCTCCCTTCACTAAGTTGAGTTTCACCTTTTAAACTCAGGGAAGGAAGTGAGGATGTGCTGATCAAAGATAATGACTATTAGGGTATAAAAAAACAGAGTGAGTGTTTCGAGCAGCCATTTCAAAGAGGAATGGCTCCATGAAAGCAACAGGAAAATGTTCTTTGAAGAAGAAAACGACAATAGGGCACCACGGCCGTGGAGATGCACGTGGTGGGAAGATGTGGAGGGGTGTAGGCAGCAGTAGTGCTACAGTTCGCCCCACACCTGGATGTAGCAGTCTTGGAAATCGGTCAGTGTTACTGGCACAGTATTTCCCCATCTGCTCTCTTCCCTCACTCTGGAAATGAAGCCTGCCTTTTTGTTATAACAGCAGTTTATTGACATTTCTTACGAGTTGCCTCCTGTTCTTAACCTATGTGAAGACAACTGTGAGTTCAAGGCCAGTGAGGGCTACATAGTGAGTTCAAGGCTAGTTTGAACTACACAGCAGAAAAGAATGGCTAACTTATCAAAACATAAATATTATACTTATTAAAGATCTTCTGAAAAGCACTGTAATCCAATTAAGAAAACATTTTTTACCTGACATTCCTGTCTTTAAATTCTTAACTCATATCTTTCTTGTTTTTTTTAAACAAAGCATTCATTTATTTTCCCTTTCCCATTTGTTCCTGATATTTTATTATACTTTTAAGATTTTCAATATTAATCCTCCAGTTTCAATATACAAAATTCTCTGAATATCTTTTACACTTGGTAGTTAAGGTCCTCCAGAGTGTTCTTGCTTCAGAGATCTGAGGATCTCTGACTATGTGCATACCAACGGAGTTTCTTCATTTTGGTGTGTGTATAATTAATGCTCTTTAACATATCCAGTAAATTCTCAAGAATTCCAAGGAGCCACTGATAGCTCGAAGGAGCCACAAGCAGGAAATCTACAGGAAAGCCCAGGAAAAAGCTCTATAATATGCAACAGGAATGCATGGAGGTTACTCCATGAACTCTGGGAAGTTAAATGGACTCCAGAAGAGTAGGAACATAAACAGACAAATAATCTCCTTGGAGATATGAATTAAGAGTGAAGAATATATATATATTCTTGTATATATAAACCAGTATATATATATATATACTGTATATATATTTTTATATATATATATATACTGTATATATATATATACTGTATATATATTTATATATATATATACTGTATATATATTTATATATATATATTATATTCTATATAATATATAGTATATATAGTATATATATAGTATATATATAAATATATATAAGTATATATATTATATATATATATACTGGTTTTTACACCTAACAATTTTGAAATGCTATGAAGTTTATGAAAGATCTATTATATGTTTAAGTTTAAACTTTTCAAAAGATAAAAATACTTTTCTAAACTTGAAACTATAAGATAGTTTATTTTAAAATATCCTATTCCAGCATGTGGGAGGCTGAGGCAGAAGGATCAAAAATTTGAGGCTAGCATGAGCTACACAGCGAGACTTTGTCTCAAAATCAGCCAGTTGATTGTTTCTTCCAAGTAAGGAAAAGAAAAAAATATATTATAACACAAGTAATACACAAGTTATTTCATATTTAACTTCAGCAAATCAAAGCTTATTATGTGAAAAATGAACTTTCTTGAGTTATTAGATTTCTATTAACATATTCAAGAATATATATTGAGCACTGTATTGGTTATATGTGTTATAGGATTATAAGGAATGGGTAGTGGTTCTTACCCTTAAGGAGGTTCAAATCCAGTAACAGACTTCGTTTTAGACATGTGTGTTCAATTTTCTGTAATATTAGGCCAATGTTTCTCTGTATTTTTCATGGAACATCAATCCTACTAGAAGGGCAGGTATATTTATAGAGCAGGATACACCCAGAGGATAGCACAAAAAGATATTAAAAGTCTTGAGATATCTTCTAGTAAAGAATTTTAACTTTGTTTAAATGGGCATTTTCCAAAATTAACTGCACAATCTTTTTGACTTAACAGGTCCTTTGGGAAATACTGATATGAGTACACAATTTAAAAATGCATACTTAAATATTTCCCAAGGCACTGAAAACACAAACTTTGTTTTGTTTTTGACACAGAGACTCTTATGCAGCCCAGGCTGGCCTTGAACTTGTGGCAATCTTCCTGCCTCAGTTTCCCAAATGCTGGGATTACAGGTGTGTGCCACCATGCCTGGATAAACATTTAACAACTTTTATGTTTTGGGAAAATAAATGAAAGAGCAAATTTGTAAATTCTTGAGAACGTATTAAAATTTAAAGCACAAAGTTAACAATAGGATACCATTACAAAGCAGCACACACTATTTGTAACTGAAAATTATGCTTTACAAAGACTACAAATACCATTAAAAATTCAAAAGCATTGACTAAGACCAAAATAAAATACAAATATTTATGTATAACATTAAAGAGGAAATTGGTATCTTGGAGAAAAAATAACTGGTCTCTAAATATGCACATCTCTTTTCAACACAAGGTAGCAGAAAATTTTGCTTTTCCGTATTCCTCCCTAGGCAGAAAGTTCTGTCCTCAAGAGATTATTCTTTTGCTTCTCAAAAGTCATTAATTGAATGATTCTCCTCAAACTTTTGGGTAGTTCCTGACAATAGATAATTGTAAAAATAACAAAGTTTCCTAATTTTTGGAGGATCTAAGCTACATAGTCCTTATATCTCCTTTGATTGTTGCTATTACAAAATGCTATTACTCTTACTAAACTAAGGCTATGTGAGTTCTTGTTCACAGGCATCACTACCCTTATCTTTATTCATCAACTAGTTTCCTCTGTTAATTCATTCAGATGTTACTGTTCTTCTATCAAGACTTAAACTAAACAAAGATAATTAATGAATAAATAAAATAATTTCCTTTGAGAATCCTCTATAAATATTCAGGTTAATATTATAGATACATGGTTCATAAGTTTTTATCAATTACATGTACTTTAATAGGATGGACAGAAACATGATTGGCTGTTGCTGGGTCTGGAATAAAATTTTGCTATTTGTAATAATCCGGTGATACATTTTATAAGAGAAATTGTAAAAGGAATCTGTGAAGTTCTACAGATTTTCCAAGTTTTTGTAATCTCTCCATTTGGAAACAATGGGGACAGTATAATATCTAATTGGGATTCTAAAGAGACTGACTCAAAGTGGCCAGGTCCAGTTCATTTTTCTTATACTTGACTTTCACCTCAGAGAGCCTTTTCACATCCTGTTGCTACTTGTCAGGTACAAAATATCTTGTTTTTTATCTACATTTTAGGTTAAAGATGTTCATGTCATCTATCAAACAATTTAATAGTCATCTTTGCTTTCTTATACACAAAGGAGCTAGAAGAAAGTTTCTTGGGCACTTTGATTCAACAGACTAGTGGTCCAGCTTACATGTAGTTTCTCATAGTACTGACACTATCCAGTTGATAGCCCTTCTAGCCTAACCCTGGATATCCCGTAGGAAAAATTCAGTCTCTTCCAGACAGGGGCCAAGTGAGTCTATCACTAAGCAACAGAGCTTAACTTGCCTATCAAGAGGAAAGTCTTGTTGTCCTTACATTTTCATTCTCCCTTAGTACAGTACAACTTTTGCTTTCATGCTTTGAAGTTTGGCCTTGGCTATTTTTGAACTGGGTATAAAGACAATAGAATTTTTAAGGTAGAGTACTGAAAACCTTTCTGTAAAGAATCTGCTTAATCACTTTCTTGGAAAATAAATCTTTACTTATGACCTGTTACTCAACATAGAAGAAAACAGAATTGTTTCTTAATCTCTTACCAGAGAAGACTGGCAGATAGATGATCACTATAGAATGACAAGTGCGTGACACTGAGTATGCACTGTGACGGTTGCCCCTTGATACCTGTCCTACTTTATCAGGTTGCTATAATGAAATACCATGGACTGTGGTTTCTGAACAACTGAAACTTATTATTCATAATTCTAAAGGCTACAGAGTCCAAGAACAAGATGCAGGGAGATGTGATGTGTGAGGGCCTGCTTCCTATATTGCATATTGACAGTGTTGCAGTAACCTCTGTTGGCTGCTGTTAGCTACAAATTCATATGCCAAAAGGGGCAAATCAGTTTGGTGAGGTGTCTTTTAAAGAACACTAATTTATGAGAGAGTTCTGCCTTCATGACCTAATCATCTTCCTGAGACTCCAAACCTCCTACCATCTCATTAGTATTAGGATTTCAGCATATGAATGGGGAGCAGAGTGGATGCAAATATTCAGGCCATAGTGCTGCCCTACCCTTCTTGGACATCCTGGTTCTGTTACTGAACCTCAATTATAAGATAAAAACCTTATAAGGCTGAATAAAATTAACATTGCTAAAAATAATGGACCTACATCTAGTTATTACTCTTAAATTCTTGGTGATGGAATCTCAAAGTTACAATAACAATGCATTCCTTAAATACTGGGTCTGCTGTTAATTACCACAAAACATTAAGGGAGAAACCTCTAGCATATCAATTGCTTTTATCTGAAATACATGTGCAATGTTTGGACAGCTGGATGTAAAATCTTTTAATGTTTAGAGTATGTTCAGTGGCATATCACAGTAAATATGTGGGAAAATATGGAAATACCTGCCTCATATTTAGCAAGTGATGATCCTGAACTCTTGATGTTGATGGGATCTAAGCTGTTATCCTAGCCACATTAAAAATGCTGTCTTACACTTTTGATACTGGGTGAAATTTCCAGCTTTGTGTTTTTAAGACAGTATGATAACTTGCAAAAATACTTATTTCATTTGTTGAAGCAATACTCATTGAGTCACACACATTTGGTCTAGTTTTCTATCTTCCAATATTTGGGGCAGAGGATGGTTAATACCTGTGAAGCAGAATGATTTGGAGAAATAACATTCTCATCAAGTAAGGGTATACATAATCTTAGATTTAAAAGAAAAACTATTAAAATAAGGTAACAACAAGGTTGTATCCCTGAATCTCTTCTATACTGAGAGGATGGCTATTGTATTACAGGTCCATAGAATTAGACATCTCAGATTTCAATTTAGCCATCAAAGGAAAGGTGTACTGGCAAGAAATGAGAAGCATGTAAATTCAAAGCATCTAAAAAAAGTTTGCCAAGTTGCACAAGACTGAGAGCTAAGATCTATTGGCAAGGGTTGGCTTTTTATAAGTTGTTTAACAGTTATATAAGTTTTATAAGTTGTTTAACAGTTAGAAAATTGTACAAGGTACTACAGTGAAGTTAGAAATATTAGTCTATATAGATACGAAATATTTATTAAAATGTTATATGGGTTGCCACCTTAAAAGACTAATTTCAAATGTTGACTGATTACTAAACAAGTAGAGCACACTGGCAAAGAAAACCTAAGAATACATGCGCAAGTTTTTAATTTAAAATAAAATATTGTCAGGGAGTACCGGACTTCATATGTGAGCTGTTTTCCCAATATTTCTCTAAAGCAAAATCTTTTAGCCTACTCTACAGTAATTCCATTTTCCCCATAATTCCATTTTTATTTTGCTTATTTTCTGCCTTTTTCACTGATCAATGATTTCTGCTTAAACTTTTATTCATACTTGCTTTGCAACTAACTTGATTCTAAATATTAGATTTTATTAGCAAGATAGAAAGAATGTTTAGTAGAAAAAATACTGTCTTGGAAGCCAAGAGGCATATAACAAAATGTTTACATTTTAGGAATGAGCTCAATGTATAACTTAAATCAAGTGCATCAGTTTAATTATTGGAGCCTGAGGGCAGCACGTGTTTTTCTCTCAAACATGTTCAACTACCTTTAGCTCAGCAGAAAGTGGGCCAAAGGGAAACCTTAATGTTAACATGTATATAAAACATGATGGGATGCTATTCATTCCCTGCCCCCAAAACAATGAACTGTGGATTTTAAATACATATGCATCGAGAGATCTAATTACCTCTCAAAACGGACACAGAAATAATACAATATCCATTGTGTAACTGGGATATGTGTAGTTTTGAATTTTTTTTTCAAAAAAGTTTATAAATTAGTATTATTAAAGTTTCAATTATATGTTGAATCCACAGATAACAGAAGAGACTGACGCAGCAAAGAGAAGCCCCTAGATGATCTTTAGGAAGGCTGGGCTAACTGCTCAGGTACTCTTCAGACACTGCAGCAAACAGCAAAGCAAGAAGCCACAAAACACATGGAGATGGCAATGTGACCCTGGTCATTAAGAATGCAAACATCCTGCTCAATGTCACCCACGAATACTGCTAATTCACAAAATGGTAATAAATTGATATGTATCCCTAGGCATTCCCAATTAGTTGAAGAACTGCATTTGGAGTCTACTTTTAATTAATGTAATTTCTCATCAACAAAACAAAAAAGTCATGTGCATTTCTTTTCTTTCTTTAGGGATTGACTGAATGTAGTTCTTTAGAAATCTTTGTTTGCTATACTTCTTTCAATCTGATAAAAACTAAAATGGTACTCCTTTACAAAATTTCAAAATGCTTTTTCCCCCTGGCCAGCAAAACACAAAATAAAAAGCAGTATCTGAAGCGAACTTCTAAACTTACTACACACTTAGCTTTCACAAACAGAGCTTTCATTTTGGGGGTATCACAGGGCCTTTTGAGATGCCTATGCCTATGCTTATTGAGACCTCCTCCCCAGAAAAAGGCAAGTAAACATACCTTGTTTCACAGGGTTCATGCTCTTTGACAACTTACACTTACTTGGCTAGGAAGATACTGTTATTTCAAGTCTTCTGAAACTGACAATAAGAACAGGCATAGTATAGGAAGAAGGACATCTGCCATAGGCACAAACCCATTCAGTGTAGTATAGTCGTGTGACCATTATTTTGGTGTCCCAGCTTTAAGGGAGCAGAAAACAACTGAGATTAGCAAATAGCAGTATAAAGAAGAATGAATTTCTTCAGTGGGAAGAGAGTAAAGTCTTGAGTGTTGTAAAAAAGAGGTTAAAGCTTCTTTTCAGCCAGGAATATAGCTCAGCAGCATAAGCACCTGCCTGGCAAGTGCAATGTCCTGAGTTTGATTCTTCAAAGGCAGGGAGAGGGGCTTGTTTTCAGCTTCCAGAGAAAAAGGAGAGCCTTCATTCAGCCTCTCATTAACACTGAATATCATAAGTAGGAGTTAAAATGAATAGGTATTGGAAACAGGACCTACACTCATTTATTTAGGTGATCAGTAACTACTGATGGCTAAGTGTTATTTAATATAACTACTGTTAGTAAGAGGAAAATTGATTATGAAAATATATTTAAAAACTCTGAAATCTTTGCCATTATTCAAAATAATTGATACTGCTGTTGGCTGAATTTCCCTTCTGATACTAAATATGAAGAGTTAGTAATATTTTCAGAGAAAAACAAAAGGTAAATAAGTTCAATTATAATTAAGTTAACAATACTCTTGACTCATGTAATTATGAAGGAAAAACTGCATATACTTTTATGATACCTAATTATTATACACTTTTACATTTCAGCCTGATTCTCATTTTATTGTTTTGCCAACAAGACTGCCAACTCCTTAAGCTTTACAGCTAGTCAAGAATTAAATCTGTATTAAATACAGAATTAATTTGTCTTTGGGGTTTGATTTTTTTTTAATTAATAGCAAAGTGCAATGTCAAGAAGAGTCAATGTACCAAAAAATTGAAACAGAAAATCAAAATTCATTAAAACAATTTGTTTGTTTGCTCAGTAGTATATTTTTTACATTCACTGAACATTCCTTTGCCTTTCCCATAATTAGAAAGTTAATTATTGAAATCATATTTTTGTGGCTCTGAGTTTTTAAAGAATGTGATTTAAATGCTTGTTATTAACATTACAGGAATTTGAGTAATACTAATCTTAACAGTGATCCTAACATTAATGTGATACTGTTTGCACATAATTATATTTAATTGTCCCTATTGTGAACAGAAATTTGAATTTCATTCTGTTACAGAGCCTGCTTAAGTACTAAAAATAAGAACCCTATGGCCTGAGTATTTCATTATAATATTTACAGCCAAGAGTTAGGAAAACCTAGTACAAGGTATACTCGCCTTCATTTCAACCTTTTGTTTGAGGTAGTTAATCAATATTTACAGAGTGATTTGTAATCTACATTGATAAAAATAAATAATTCCTCGGTTTAGGATTTATGCTCTCCTGAAGTTTTTAGAAGTTAAGTACCACAAAGTGAGCACTTCAAACTGCATAGTGAGCAGTCAGTTTGAGGGCAACTTTTCAGTTATCAAAACAGATTAAGTAGGTAATTCACAAACACGGCACATCAAACCTATAACAATGCTGAAATTCAGGATTAGGTAAATGACCTGAACAACTAATGAGACCAATTCTCCGTTAGCATTTGGGGATGCTGCTTCTCAAGTGTATAATCTTATTCCCTAATATTTAATTTTTTAGTTAAGTTTTATTAAAGTGTTTTCAATTGAAAATTATCATTTTAAAAAATCATATTGGACTACATCTATACAAAAAATATCTTTAATAGCTAGTAAAATACTTATGATCACTAAAAGTTATCACACCTTTTGGGTCAAATTGTTTAGAAATTGTTCTGTCATTTGCAGAGTAAGAGTATCTACATTAAAATTGTAATTTGCAGTAGAATACTCTTTTCTCATCTTCAAAAGCTGTTATTAATACTTCTTAGAATCACCATTATAATAGGCTTTAACTATAATTTGAAGTTGTAATCAAATTTTTAAATTAGACGATTTAACCCATATAACAATAAGTTTAGCATATTATGGGCAAGAGCAGTAAGTCAAGATAGCATTCTCACATCTTTCCAAAAGTACCTTTCTTATTATTATCTTTCAAAGAAATAATCAGTTTAACTTCAATAACATTGTTCAAACAATTCAGCCATGTTTTTCACCTTCGAGTAACCTAAAATTCAAAAATTTCTCCAATGCGTTACAGTTATTTCAGCTGTTAAAATCAAATACTTGTGACATGCTTGACTTTGAAGCTGGATATAGTTTTTTGAAGTTTAATTGCAATAGGAAATTGTTAATTTATCACAATTTCTTACTAAACAAAACAAACACTGCTGATATGAATGGATTCATACGAAACAACAGAAAAACTCTACGTGCAAGGTTTGCAGTTACTGTTAAAAACGCTTTCATTTCTTCATGGTGTAAAGGCTTTGTCATAATTTCTCATCAGAACAGTAAAGCACACAAATTGAGTCTCCACAACTTTTACCATTACTGTTAAGTTTTTAGAGGAATAGTTTTCATTAATGTTTGAAAACTGAGGCTTTTTTTACTTTATATCTGGATAGTTGGGAGAATATCTATTGTTGTAAAACTGTCAGCACATCTGTAACATTTCTTTTCCAGGATCCATGTGCTCTATGCTGCCCACTATAGGAAATGTAATTTGGTAATAAGAAATACAGTACTACATACTGGGGGTTACTTTAGGACAAACCCATTAACAAAAAAATTCCTGGCTATTTGGGCGCTAAGATATGGTGTTCTTGCAAGGGGTACAGACTGATTAATGATAAACAAATTTATTAAATATAAGGGACACCAGTAAGAACAGTCAGGACCAGAAATTGTATCTTGGTGATCCACACGACAGCAGTAGCAACCGGGTGCGGCAGGAGATGGGGCTTGGAACTTAGTAAGTGAAGGAGCAGCCTGCAGAAAGCTGTAGTTCTGCAGCGCCAGAGAGGAAATATTAGGGTCAACATTAGATAAACAAACACTTAAGAAGTCATACAAACACAAATGACTACTGCAACTGGAAAACAGTTAAAGTCGAATATTCCTGCATAGTATATTTGTTTTATCAGCCGAATCTTCTCCCTTTCCTTTACATCCAATAATGTTAGAAGCAAATACCATTACTAAGTAATTTTTGTTACGCGTTTTCTAACCACTGTAAAACTGAACCTTGTAGTAACCTGATAAAGGTCAAGTTTTATCCTTATGTTTTCGCTTTGACTAGAGTATATGGAAAGTGCTAAGAATTTAAATTCTACCCATAACATATACTTTAGGATCCCATTTTGAAGATTACAGTTTCTTTTACAGTAAAGGAATGTTCAGTTCTCTAGTTTCATATCAAACCTTAAAAAATTTAAAAAGTCTTTAGAATGTTAGTCTAAGTCTTTAGCTTTTGATACTTGCTCCGAAAAGCAAACCATATTGTCTGTAGCATATGTTCTCACACACACACACACACACACACACACACACACACACACACACACACAGAACAGTCAGTGGCTTAGAAGTGGAAACCTCCCCTGCAAAATAAAAACAAGTCACCCCTCCACTCTGAATTGGAAATAAAGGCGACCAGGCTTGGCCGTTGCAGACTGACACTGGAGAAATGCGCTCTAACGTGTAGCCTGAGACGCTGACACCGTGGATTTCAGGGCAGACGCCTCCGTCCCCACTCCAGCCCTCGAGCACCGGTCCGGCCCGGCAGCCTCGCGTCCCGCCCGCTCCCGACACCAGCACCGGCACCGCATTCCCGGCCGCCCGCGTAGCGGGACAGCGGCCTCTGGAACTCCCCAAGCCCACGATGCAATCGAGACCGTCAGATTCCAGGGCCGAAAAACTCCCGAAAAGTCTTGCTGCTCGCGCGGCGCGACCACGGCCACCGCTGCTGCCTCGCGTTCGCCGGTCGGCGTCCCCCCCGATCCCAGGCAGCGGCCGGGAGTGAGAGGGGCAACCAAAGCCACCAAGACGCAGCGTCAGGTCCCAGAGCTGTCATCTGCGGCCTTCCCTTCTCCCTTCAGTTAAAATTACCCCGGCGGCTCCTAGCGCTTCCTTCGAGAAAAGGAGAAAGTGAAAAAGCGGACTGGTGCTAGAGGTCGTTGACATTTCCCGCGCAAGATGATCCTCCAGCCTCCACCCCTCAGGCCGGCTTTGAAAACTCGGACACATCCTGAGCGGAGGTATTCCATGTTGACAGATCTCTCGCCTTCCACAAAATGGGGCCGAGGAGGCGGCCGCTGTCTCCTCTATGGGCGCCGCCATTTTGTGAGGCGGCGGCGGCGGCGGCGCGGCGGCAGGAGCCCCGGGTGTGTGTAATGGTTGAATAGAATGACCCCCTCTAGGGAATCCCCGGCGCTGACAGTTACGTAAGGGGCTGTGCGCAAGTGCGGCGTTTAGGGAATCCGCACAGCCAGGGCTGCGAAGCTCTACGGCCCACATCGCCACTACCCCTAAGGACAGCGGAGGGGGAAGGGACGGCGGACTAGTCCAAGCTCGGGTCACCTGCTCGCCTCCGGCTCCGACCCGGCTTCTCCACTTTTTCCCGCACAGTCTCCGGGTCTCCGCCCCTCGTGAGCTACCGAGACCTCCCTCGCCTCGCGTGTCAGGGACTTCCTGGCCACAGCTTTATTTCGACAAACTTTACTTGGGAAATAAATCCATTTCCTAGACTGTGCCCCGGGAGCATTCTGGACTCTATTACATAATTTTTTGTTTAACCACCAAATATAAATTCTCACTGGAGGCACCGTATCCGAAATAACCCCTCCAAACCCTGCTACCCTCTGACTTTGGGACACTCGGAATAAAACCCGAACTCTTAAGTGTAACATTTGTAGCAAAGGGCCAACTCCAACACCCCTTGTAAATGCAAACTTAGGTGGTAGCGTTTGTCAAGGTATTCTCCATGCCCCAATTCAGCTAAGATTTGTTTTAAACCTTCAAAAATATCCTAAAGCAGAATCACATTTGAGAGGAAGCAAGGGAAAGATGTTTTATTCGACATTTATTTTAAATATCTTTAAGATCATATAATAAACGTTAATTATTGTAAAAAGTTCGACAGATTGATCCCGTCACCTTAGTTTGCATACTCTAATCGTAGAATAATCGTTTGATGCGTGAAACCAACCAAAGACAAGCTGATTTAAGAGCATTACTCTAGTTCCACAGAACTAGGGCAGACAATTCACATTGTGTACGTTTCGTCTATAGTTCGTTCAAGTTAGTTTATGGATTATTCATGGAAAACATGCAAATCAGGCACCAAAATACCCACATAAGCCTCACAAAAGCTGATTCCCTTAACCCTAATTTTTTAAAAAGAAGGGAACAAGTTGACTTTATTTGGATCAGACAAGGCTGCGCAGTGTGAGGCGATGCCCTTCTGAGCTCCTTCCCTTGCGAGCGCCACACCAGGGCGGGCGGGCGGAGACTCGGAGGCGGCTCCTCCAACAGCCGCGCCGGGGACGCGAACATCGCCTCCACCCCTAACCCTGGAACAACCGGTAGTGGCCGTTTCCCCGCGCCGCCCCCCTTTCCGCCGGCTTTGTGTGTGTGTGAAATGTGCCGCACATTGCAGATGAACCCTAAGCCCGGCGAGCCGAGTCTATTGTTCCCCGCGAGGAGCTGCCTCGGCGGTGCGGAGCCAGGCGCAGTGCCGCGGCCGGCCCTCGGGGGTCGCTGTGCGGCGCTGGCAGCCCGGCCGTGGCGGCGGCAGAGACAGAGAGGCTGGCGGGCAGGCGAGCGGGCGGCTGCCGCCGGAGCCTCTGCCCGGGGACGCCCCGGCCGCCGCGGCCGAGGCCGCGCGTGGATGTGTGCGAGGGCCCCGCGGCGCCGCGGCCGGAACACACGCAGTCGCCCAGCTCCCCACAAACCACCACACAGACCTCCCCTCCCCACCCCCGCCCCGCCTGCCCCAGCCCCGCCGCCGCCGCCGCCGCCGCCGCCGCGACCCCGGCCTCTGGCTCCGCGGCCCTCGCCGCGCCCGCTCGCCTCTATCCTCGCCCGCTCGCGCGCCCCCGGCTGCAGCACCATGTTGAAGCGCGTCCCCGGCCCGCGCCGCCTGGGCCGGCGGCGCTGAGAGGCGGGCGAGAGCCGGGCCGCGGGCGGAGGGAGGGAGGCAAGGAGGGAGGAAGGGTGGGGGCCGCGCTCGCCCCGCGGCTTCGCGCGGACCCGGCCGTCGCCTGCCCCTCTAGTTTCGCTCCGATTTCTTTAAACTTTTTTAGAAATTCCCCTCCCTCCTTCCCTCCTCTCCCCCGGCCTCCGCTCCCTCCTTCCCCTCCTCCTCCTCCTCCCCCTCCCTCCCGCCCGCCCTGCGCCGCCGCCGCCGCCGCCGCCGCCGCCGCCACCACCGCCGGCCCATGACTGAGCCCCGCCGCCGCCGGCCGAGGAATGGGCTCCAGGCTCTGGTAGAGAGCGCTGGGCGCGGGGGGCGCTTTTAAAATACCGATCTGGGCTTTTCGAGAACCTCCTTTGAAAAAATAATGGCAAACTCGACGGGGAAGGCGCCTCCGGACGAGCGGAGAAAGGGGCTCGCTTTCCTGGACGAGCTGCGGCAGTTCCACCACAGCAGAGGGTGAGAGCAGGACCGGGGGGGCGGCGCGGCGAGCCGGGCGGACGGGCTCCGGGCCGCGCGGGGTCCCGGCTGACAAGTGCGGGGCTTTCTCTCTCTCCCGCAGGTCGCCTTTTAAAAAAATCCCTGCGGTGGGTGGGAAGGAGCTGGATCTTCACGGGCTCTACACCAGAGTCACTACTTTAGGCGGATTCGCGAAGGTGAGTGGAAGTTTTAATTTGTATTTCCCTCTCGCTGGCCTCCTCCGAAAAGTCTCCTTTGACCCCGGAGCGGGCGCCCGGGGCCGAGGGGCGGCCGGCGGGGGCACGAGGCGTTCTCGTCGCTCGCAGCTCGGGGCTCTGAGGCGGACGGCGGCGGGGCTGTTTTTGGCCTGGTGGCTCGCGTGCGCGCGGCGGGCGCCGGGCTCGGGCGGGCGGGCGGCCCGGCGCCGGCTCGCGCCCTGCCCGGTGCCCAGCGGCCCGGCGGGGTCTGAGCGGCGCGACGGGGAGCGCGGGCGTTCGGGGCGCCAGCCGGATCCCGCGCCCGCCCCGCGCCCGCCTGCTCGCTAGCTCGTCAGCTCAGCCGCCGCCGCTGCCGCTCTAGCACAGGCGGAGACACAGAGACACACAGACTCTGAGAGCAGTTTTCGTGCAACTCAAAATTAGCGCGGGCAGGTTTAACATCGATAATCGGCTGCGAAATGATCCCGGCGGCTGGGGGCACAGCCTCGGCCCCGTCGCCCTCGGTTTATACAGCTAACAAAAGAAACCAGGACCTGTCTCCAAATAGCCATCTTAGGCTTCAAGGCTAGGCAGAAGCTGTAGGCCTCAAAGAAGGGCCTATGGAGATGGATAGATCTGGGAGAGGGATCTGCATCGGCCCGGCCCTGGCCCCCCCAGGACCCGCGGACGTCGCTGTCCGGAACAGTATTGATCCTTTTGAACTTTTTCGTTTTTTTCTTTAGTGTAAACGGACCACGTTGATATTTAAAAGGGGGCGACAGAGGGACTTAACGATTGGTTATTGTCCGGGCTTCAAAAACAAAACAAACCCACCAACACCCCCCACCCCCCAAACAAAACAAGTGCTGCTAAATGCTGGGCTCTGTGGTGAAAGCACAGCAGCCCTTGGGTGGCAACTGCGGGGGATCGATCCGAAACACCCCCTGATGGCTGGGGTATCTACAGATCTCTGCAGAATGGGTATTTATTTCACAGTTAGACTGGGGTTTTCTGGGACTGGGCACTTTCAGACAAGTGTGCCTGTGTTTTTAACAGGTTTCGGAGAAGAATCAGTGGGGAGAAATTGTTGAAGAGTTCAACTTTCCCAGAAGTTGTTCTAACGCTGCCTTTGCTTTAAAACAGTATTACTTGCGGTGAGTAGTTGTGACTTTTCCACAGCATTTGGAAATAAGGGACTTAGGAGATTTTTTTCCTAAAAGGCAAAACAAAAAACAAAACTCGCGCACGAGTTTTTAATCTCCTGTTAATTTCAGTTTAAAAAACATTTAGTATCAATAAGATAAGATTGTAGGAAATTTTCTTCACCTATTTTAGGATCAATTCTGTTTTTCATACAGAATCATTACAGATGACACCCCACCCCCTATCTTGATAGGCATTCTTTTGTGACATTATTATTGATTGCTTTATTTCCACTGAGGGACAGAAAGGTGATGCTTAGGGAAAGACTTAAGATAGTTAATGAAACTTTGTAACCTTTGGAAAAATATTTTCTTTGTTTTGAAACTCTAGCTTTTTAAAATTCCTACTTTCAGAATTAAAAACAACTTTTTGTTTGGGACTATGTCATTGAGTAGCTTTTTAGTAGAATATGTCCACATAACATAATATGTAGGTGCCTTGGATGATGAGGATTGTTCTTAGAATGACAGTTTGTTCAATTTCAGAGCAACTTAAATATATTCAGTGTCTTTAGGAAAATGAGGATACTATGGTTTGGATTTTCTTTCATTCTCCCTTTTATTTTTTGATTGCTTGGTATGTGATATAGACCACATAGTATACTTTGATTTAACTTCATTTTTTTCTCTGAGTTTTTTCTGTAGGAATATTTTTATATTGTAATTTATTGAGGTTATCTTTCACTTTTGTTTGGTTACCCAAAGAAGATCCTGTTATTGAAACTAAAATAATATTCTTTGTATTTACTACTTTCTAATAAATTTTGGTAATAGTGACATTATTTGACAGTTTTCTTTTATAATATGATTTCTGCCTAATTTTCTTCTTGTGATGTTGCTTCAGATATATTTAAGAGTTATTCTGTGTTATGTTTAGCATTCTGAAATAGGAAATGCAGTAATTGCACAGGTGTACTTTCTATTGGCTCTTAGATTGACTTCAGGCTTGAAGCTAAAGAGTTCCCAGAACTTGGTGGAGTGGTTATTGGGTTCCATCGAAAGCCTAAAAATACTAATATAATATGGTTAGTTGTTATCTATTGTGGTGTGTGTGTATGCATGAGTGTGTGGATGTTTGTGTGTAATGGCATGTGTGCTAAATCAAAACAAAAAAGCAAACAAAATTAACCTGAAACTGTTGATGTAGTAATGGGATAAGGAAGAGACTTCTGGATTTATTATAGTCACTTGCTTCTTTCCATTTCTGTTACTGAGAGTTACATGTTAATACATGTTTTAGTTATATTCTAATCAGTTGAAACAATTTGATTTTATACTGTTCAGAATGTTTGATTGACTGAATTTTCATATTTTAAAGATACTGTGTGATATATACAAATCTCAAGAGGTATATATTTCTGAAGAATTTACATCTGTACTAAGTTTTAGCATAATTACATAGGCTTCAGTTTTTTGCATAAGTTAATTATAAATATTGTTTTTCCAGTTTTAATTTCTGTCTTGGGATCATATCATCCATTAGGTACAGTTTTTTTTAACTATATAGTTTCAAGGTTGTAAGTATTTACGTTGTTTTCAGATCAGTTTGGGTTTTACGCTCTTCTTAGAAGCTGCTTTTTGAACTGTGTCCTTAGCTAAACTTGTTTTTCCTCCATATGTCACTCTCCAGGTTTGTTTTTGTAGGGTTGTAGCTAGGCTACTAGGAAAAAAGTTGAAGCATTTGTTTTGGAAAATAAAACCATGTGAAGATTTGCATGGCTTATAAAGAAATACAAAAGAAATAGGCTGGTCAAAAATTGAGTACTACCAACCTTGAAAGAATTTTCCCTAGTGGTGTAATATTGCACAGTTAAAGGGTATGTATTATGCTGGGTTTTACACCTTACTCTGAAAAATCTTAACTGGCAGACTAGATGCCAAGCTTTAACAGTAATTCTGTTATTTAAGCATGAGAATGCCTCTTCATAGTAAGAAATAGTCATCAAGTGACTTGATAAGTTACCTCTTCGCAACATCAAAGCAAAAATGATTTCTGATGAGCAGATGATGTGGTGTGTTTATAAGTCACAGGTGGAATAATTTTTTAGTGTGAGCTTTTTTTTGTTTTGATCGGTTAGAAGGTTATTATGTGTTCTCCTTACTTTACACGTTTAATATTTGCTCACATTCTCCTTTTACTTACTAATTGGCTAGATGGCTGTTAACCTAGTATCATGTGTATGTGATATATCTTCACAATATTACAGATATTTATGTAGGAGCAAGCTAGTATGCCGACCATGTATATGGTCTAACAGTTTTATGTTTTTATTATAAACGTAGATGTTCAATATAGAAATTTGGGTTTGATGGTCTTCCCAAAGTTGAATTGTGTTAAACATATATTTATTTAGCTGTAGATTATTTACAAAAATGTTAGTCTAAACTTGAAAATGCAGTTGATTTTGTAACATTATCATTTATTTTTTAAAAAAATAAATGCTTATTTATAGTGTGTTAAAGTATCTAAATATTGAATGTTGCTCATGTACATCTGTATACTTTGTTTTGTTCCTTTTGGCATGTATATGTTAATGTTTCCATAAATGTTTTATTATTAGAATATCTTAAATACGAAGAATAAAGTGTAATTTTCTATATTTTTATATGAAGAAATTAAAATACCAGAAACATTTTAAATGGCTTTAGGGGCATTCATTAATTGGGCAAAAGTGTGTTCCTGGGATGTGTTCAGTGATGTGTACTCACACGATATGAGTTGAGTTTGTTACAGATGATTTTAATAAATGAAAATACAATTGAAAAGTACTTATGATCTGATTTAAGCCCAAGCAGTCTATGTTGTGTTTCATATTCACTTGGTGAGATGTTTTTTATTGATTGATTGATTGATTGATTGATTTTTTGTTCTATTTTGGTACAAAGATTGGAGACAATTTGATACTCTTATTTGGGTTAAGAATTTGAAGCTTTAGTATGAAGATTTAGGTAAATATTTCAAGTATTTAGTTGAATTTTGTTTTTGCTTAATAATGACAGTAATACAGCTATAGTGAAGGTTAACTTGATGTTTCCTGTATAAAACTTGATTTTTTACTGTAGAGGTGAAATCATGGGCTATTATGTAATGCTATATGTTGCTGGTTTTCTTGCATTAAAACTTAACAGATTTTAAAATTGTTTTTACCTTTAGAAAGTAACACACAATTAGAGTTGTAATCACCATAGTGAATTTTCAATTGCACTGTGAGTTTATTCTTTTATTGTCTCTTGTAGGGTAAAGCCCTTTAAATTGTATAAGTAGGAGTTCACATTTATTCATTAAATGACGTAAATACACTCATGGTTCTATAGTGTCTACCATGTAGATCACTTGTTTTAAGAGAAGCATTTTTATGAATCACTTGAAGTTGAGTAAATGAATTCTTTAAAATTTAAATAAATAAATAAAGTAACACATTGAGTTTATGAATTGCTAAACATACCTCTCTCCCCTTTCAAGAAAGGAAAATAAAAGCAGTACAGAGACAAGAGTATTCATATATGTATTTTAAATTTAATTTTATAAGCAGCATCCTCCTATTTTGAGTGAACTCTCTTTTGATATTTTCTGATACTATGTTACATTTTTAAAAGACATTCAGACTTATTGAAAGTAGGAGTAGAAAGTAGAGAAAGTTGAATGATGAAAGATCAGCTGAATTAGTGTGTTGTATCTTAGAATTCTTGTTTTTAGTAGAATTAAGTCTGCTGCTTTCCACATGTTTTTGAAGATGGAGACTGAGAACTTTATAACTCCCAAAATATTTATGTGCCTTTTTTTTTCTTTTGCATTTAAATTTTATGTCTTAGCCATTAATTTAAAATGTCTGTATTCCAATGGAAGTACTATTTGTTTTGTGGTACTGGGGATTAAGCCCAAGGCCTTGTGCATGCTAGGCATATGCCTTTCCACTAAGCTACATCCCTAGCCTGGAAGAACTTTTTATAATCTTACCTCTCTGCTGTGTTGTGCATTCAGTATTTTCACAGTTCTCTGTATGTAAAATCCAGTATCATGTCTTTGATGGAAAGGTCTATCACTACTAAGGTCTATCACTACTATCTTCATGTTCTCAAATTGAATAAATTTGAAAGTTGGAAGAGGAGGGAAAAGCAAAGATTCTAATTCTTTGGAATTTAAGTGCATTTTAGTCACTAAGCAAATACTTAATACATTCTTTTAGGTAAAGCACAGTATTTAATAAGAGTTTCGTTTTTTTGGTTTGGTTTGGTTCAATTCGGTTCGGTTCTGTTTGGTTTGTTTTTTTGTTTTGCAGGCTGAGGGTCAAGCCCAGGGCTTCACCCATACTAGGCAAGTGCTCTACCACTGAGCTACACTCCTAGCTTCATTGTCATTTTGAGAGGGCTGCTTATACATTTTCAGCTCTACTAAAGATGAATAATAAAAATAGGTTTGAAGGACATGAGGCATAGAGTAGGTGTTGATGGATTCTATCAGTCTGCTTCTTGATCTGTCGTCATCATCATCACCCCCACCACCACATCTTTGTATTGGAGGTCAATCAGTTGAAATTCCTAATTTGTACTCTGTAAAACACTAGTTTTCCTCAGATGTTAGCGTGTTGCCTTAATGGAGGAGGTCAAATGATTTTGTAAACCTAAAGATGGGTTAAATTTGAAGGATTTCTTAGAGACTTTGCTTTGTTAATGGATGTCATGAATCTCCAGAAAATGTGGAGAGTCCTACTATTTATTCATAGTATATGGTTTTTCCTGAACACCCCCATAGTGCTATATAGATATGGAACCCCATGTTTGTGGAAGAACTATGGAGTTAGAGCACAGTTTGAAACACTGAGCTAGAAGAAATAGTAGTTTAGAAAAATTTTAAATATGAAAATGAGCAATTATTGAGGAGGTGATTATATCCATATTTACTGGTATACAAATAAGATTTTAATTTTTGGGGAGCTGTTACTTGCTGCTTTTTATAAGTGATTGTATAAAATCATATTGATAATTCGTGACAGATAGTATTCTGATAAGAAGACATGAAGATTAGCATGTGTTCATTGACAGGAAAAGAAAAAATAAAAAGAATTATTGTAGTCCAAATACTAACAAAGAAAACATTGAACTTAGAAGATAGGCGGTGGTCTTAGTGGGTCCAGAATGGGCAAATACCACATGGTAGTGCATGTATAAAGATACTTGTTCCTACTGTTTAAACTATAATGTGATTTAAAAAATGACAAGGAAAAATGGCTGTTACGAAGTTGTCCATTGTTTTTTGTTTTGTGCTGCTTATGATGATGTTGGGGATTTGAACCCACAGCCTCACAGATGCTAGGCAAATACTCTCCTACTGAGGTACAGCCCAAAGCCTTGACAAAAGATTTTAAGTCTCAGACAGTAGTTAATTTATTGGCATGGTATTCCTTCCAACAAAGGAATTTATAGTTAGTTTCATTTGATTGATGCTGTTGTAGTCTATTATAGATAAGATTCTTACCTGAACTAGTAGTCCCCAAAAGCAAAGTATCTGGTTTTTCTTTTGTTGTTCATTGTGCATAAATGTTAAAACAAACAAACCCCAGAATCTTTGTATTTAAGTTTTTATTCTTAAAATTTGGCTCTAGAGAATTGTAGCAGAATTACTTATGAAGTTATTTTGTAGACTAGTAGTTGATTTTGTCAATTAATGATACCAGTCCTGCTATAAGCTTGCATAGTATTTCCTTCAGCTCTTAAAAATTGAAGTGAATTTAATATTAGGGAAAACTATTAATGAGTAGATATTAGATTAAGGACTGTATTGGGGTTAAAATGGAGAAGTTTGAATTAAAGATGGCTTAAAATTATAAGCGCAGTTTGCACAAAGAGAACGTAAAAAATTACTTTAAATTTGAAACAGGTAACTGTTCATTTATCCACAAAAAATTTTTAGCAGCTTTAATTAGAGTAAAAAAATCAGCAGCTTTAATTAGTTTATCCATAAGTGCACAAAAATGCATATATAGTGATTAGTATTGTTTACTAAGTGATCATAAAATTTATTTGTGCATTCAGTAAAATATTTGGGAAATCCTATAATAAAGAATTAATTAAGAACAAAGTATCACTCAGCATTCAGGTTATCTGAATTTCATTAAGTCTTTCAAAAATTGTGTTTTCAAAACAGTATCAATTTTTCCCCCCCAGGGGGTGGTGGCACATGCCTATAATACTAGCACTTTTAGAAGAGGCAGGCAAGTTCAAGGATAGCCTGAACTAAATAGCAAGACTGTGTCTCAAAGAAAAAAGAAAGTTTTATTTGGTCTTGTGTAGTTTTTGTGTATTATGTTATAGTTGAGGGTAATTTATTTCTAGGAGATACATCCCCATTTGAACTAAGTACACTGCAGTAATCTGTTGAATGTGTATTGCCTTCTAAATTGTTTTCCTGAAATGACAGATACACAGTTTCTTTACTTATCTCAATCAGTGTCTCCAAGAGTTTACCACTTAGTGTAATAGAATTTTCTGCTGAATGTGTTATTTTTGATCTATTGGGTGTTTAATTTTGTAAGTCTCATAAGAGTTCTGTTTTCTTTTTCTCCCACATGCCATTGACGTATTTAAGTAACCAGGCTGTTTGTCATTTTGAATGCCCCAAATTCTGAATTAAGTTACTCACCTCCTTGTTGTGTCAGTTAACTTATTCCTCCATCCCTTGTTATTTCTTGAAAACGGATCTAAGAATTGATAGTGTGCAGGTTCAAAGTTTTAGGCATACTAAGTAGGACTTTGCTTTTTATCATATCATGAGGCATATGCCATTAAGTTGTACCCTTTGAATGATGCTAAGATTTATCAGTGGTTTTAGGTAGTTAGCCTAACAGTTGGATTTTTAAAAAGAATGCCTCAGGTAATTCTTACACTGAAGCTTGAGAACAGTTGATTTGAGTATTGTAATGAAACCAATTTAGTTGCTGAGATAACTGGTTTAATGTAGCACTAACATGTTGGCCAAGGCTACATCCAGAACAAAACCTCTAGGTGACATCTGGTCTAGGGAGACCTGCTTAAGCTGCACCTGTCACGGCTAAGCAGAGCCTGGACACACCCAGGGCTCTGTCTCTTGGGCTTCCCAGACGGTAAGGAGAGCTCTGCTTCAGTGAAGGGGAAAAGAGTAAATGAAGTACCGAGTTACAGCTCATCCTGATTGTATCATTTGATTTTAAAAAATCAATTAGGAATAATTTTCCCTTTAGTTATTCCTGATTAGAAAATTCTCTTAAATATGTTCCTTTCCCCCCACCTACATAGGATTTTATAATACTCTACCTGAATGAGATACCAAATGGTATCCCATTTTATTGAATTTATGAATGCTTGTCCTTTTAGAATTTTCTTGGTCTATGACAGTGTTGCATAGAACAGTTAATGTATAAACCCTGTAAAAACATCACTGCTAATAATAGTTTGTTTAATGCAGCATCTTTATTTTTCAAAGCATTTTCATGGAGATTATATTTTATTTCAAATTTCAGAAGAAGTTGTTGTTATTTAATCTTAGAAAAAATTCTATATACCACTCAAGTTTTTCTTTTTTGAGGCGTATAAATTACCTTTTAAAAAGAAGGAATGATAGGTGATGTCCAGCTCCCACTGTGTTGCCATAATTGCCAGCAGGAAATATATTTATGTGTTTTCAGAGCATGCTTTTCCTGCATTCACGGTCTCATTTGCTTCTCGGGTAAAAGGTCTGCTTTATATTTTACAAAACATTATCTCAGATGTATCTAACTACATTTTGCACAGTTGCACAATATCTTTAGATATTTTCTATACTCTAAGTGTATTTAACATATGATTCTATCAGCAGATAATTTTTTCCCATTCTCACATATAAGGTAAATTACAAAGATGTTTTTTATGAAGTAGGATTTAAATCAAGTTTTATGGTGTTATTTGGATGTACATCTTATTACATATGAAACTTTGCAAGTTTTTAAAGTTCTTATACTTTTGAGTTCTTACTATTGTATTTGATAAGCTTTTTCTTATAGTATCTAATGGTCAGTTGCTTTGTGCATAAAGATAATATTTATTATATAATTTTAACAATCTTTAAAAATTTAATTTTTATTAGTATAATTTTTATTAGTATATATTTGATGTATGCGGCACATAATGGCTGCATACATCATTGGAGATCTTTCACAGTAAAGTACTTTCGGGTGAAATTTTAATTTGTCCCTCTGCCGAGTGATTAAATAAGTAAAATGTTTATTTTTATTTTCTTTTTTTTTTTGGTTCCGAGGATCGAACTCATGACCTTGCACTTGCCAGGCATGCACTTATGCCACTGAGCTAAATCCCCAGCCCCTGATGTCTAAATAAGTAAAATGTCAATATAAAAATACCACGAGGTCAATATGAGCATTCTTCTGTTAAAATTTGGTAAAATAGCTAGATGTGGCCTATAATCCCAACACTCTGGGAGGCTAAGAAAGGAGAATCACAAGTTATTGCCCAGCCAAGCAATTTAGCAAATTAGTAAGACCCTATTTCAAGAAGCAGAGAAAGTGCTGGTGATACTGCTCAGCATAAAGGTCCTGAGTGTAATCCCAGTGTTCTGATAGATCATGGATGGATGGATGGATGGATAGATACATAGATAGATCGTAGATGGATGGATAGATAGATGGAAAGAAAGGAAGGAAGGAAGACAGAATAAAGTCTGGAGACATAGCTCACTGATAAAGAATACTTGCCTAGCATGCCTGATGTCCTAGATTTGATCTCCAGCACTACAGAAAGAAAGGAGAGAGGAAGGAGAGAGGTGAGAGAATACCTTTAGGATCCTAACCTAGGCAATATTTAACTTATAGTACTTTAGGGATTGTGCCAAATTTGCACTTGTCGGGCATACTGCCAAGGTCTATCACATTGTCCATAATAGTTTATATAGATTAAGCTGAAGTACTTAAGCTTGGATTTGGACCTCTTAGTTCTTCCATGAGCAGTAGGGAGGGCTTTAGTAGCCTGTACCTCCAGATGTACTCATAAGAAATACGTGACCTGTAAAGAGTACTTGTGTGGTTGATATAATCATTTTATTTTATTAAAGACTAGACTTTAGATTTCTGAGTTGTTTTTACAAGTAGTTCCACATAACTGTATTAATTCAATCTATTAGTAATAAAAATAACTGATTTTTGAGATAGCCTACATAAGAGAGAAATGGGAAACCAATGATTTTTCTTTTTATGCTGTTTTTTCTTTTTAAAATGGATTTTTGCTACATGTAAACTCTTATTTATACTTTATCTAGATTTACCAATTCATTGTTATGTTGTTTTCTGTTTTTGTGGTGCTGGTGCTAGAACCCAGGGTGTAGCGACTATAGGTAAGTATTTTACTACTGAGCTATATTACTAGGCCTTAAGTATTATTTTGTCGTATTTATATTTTTCTTTTTACATGCAATATGTTATACACACTGATGCACACAGAAACATCGTTGCTATTAATGCTGTTTAATCTTTTGGTATTATTACTCATTGTTTGTTTTGGTTTTTTGAGACACAGTTTGTGTATTTCAAGCTGGCCTTGAACTCATTGTGTACTATGTAAACCAGGATGGCCTTACTTATTAAATATATCATCTAAGAATAAAAACCTTCTCTAATGTAATAATACACAGTTATCAAGTTTGGAAAACTTAACACAGATAAGTTGTATGGTGTAATATACAGACCTTAAGTCTAATTTCACCAACCATCCCAAAACGTACTTTGTAGCAATCATGCTCCCCATCTCATCTATGACCATATATAACATTTAGTTGTATTTCTAGTTGTGCATATTTTCTAGTAATCCTAGCATGTGGGATGCCGAGGCAGGAGAATTTCTGTGAGTTTGAGGCCAGCCTAGGATATATAATGAGTTTAAGGCCAGTCTGAACTGCATAGTGAGACAGACCCTGTCTTAAAATACCAAACAAACAAAAAAGATTTTCTGTATTTTTTATTCATGCTACCATTTTAAACAGTATAGGCCAAATGTACTATATATACAATTTACATTTGCCTTGTAATTTCTTCAGGATCAGATACAGAGGAGGCATTCTTGGCAAGGTGTCACTTTGTCTCATTGCTGATACTGATTTTGGTTAAGTCAGTGTTCTCCTGGTTTCTTCATTGTGAAGTTAGTTTTCTCTTTTGTAATTAAGTAACCTATAGGGATGAAAGTAATCCTGCTCATGGTCACACTCTGAGTAGTTTTTTTTTTTTCTTTTCCTTTTTCTTTTTCTTTGTCTTTGTCTTTGTCTTTTTCTTTTTGAGACAGGGTCTCGCTGGGCCATTCAGGCTGACCTTGAATTCGTTATGCAGCCCAGGCTGGCCTTGAACTCACAGAAATCTTCCTGCCTCCCTCAGCCTCCTGACTGCTGGGGTTATTGGTGTGCGCTAGCTACCATGCCAGACATTTACTGAGTAGTTTTAATGAGCATTGTTGCTTCTTGCTTGAATCAGTTTATTAGTATGATGTATATATTAATACTTACTTTCTAACTATAGTTGTAGTTTGTTGGGCATTGCCTACCCAATTCTAGAATCAGTTATTTTCTCTGATTCCATTTAGTCTTGAATGGTACATAGAAATCAAGATCTGGGTGTTAGGTAAGTTCATTTCTATTTGGTTATTTTTCTTGCTGGGATTGTTCAGGAAATGTATGTATTTTATATGTGTGTTTTAAAAATCATGAGGATGTTCTGATACCTCCAGTTACAGTCTAGACAAGTTTGTTCACGTCTTTGTCCATTCTGTGTATCTCCCTTTATTAGTGCAGTGGGAATCCTAATTCCCTCGAGCAGTATATTTACTCATCTCACTTCTACATGATACATGGAATACTTTCAGAGTTATTGTACCCATACCACTAATAAAAAACCAGCCAGACATGGTGGCACATGTCTGTAATCCCAGTACTTGGGAGGCTGAGGCAGGATGATTGCTGTGAGTTCCAGGCAAGCCTGAGCTACATAGTGAGTTCAAGGCCAGGTTGAGCTGCATAGTGAGACCCCGTCTCAAAAAACAAAACAAAACCTGAAAAACAAACCTTTCACAAAAAAACTACAGATTTGTTTACAGTTCTTTTGGTGTCTAGATTTTTGGTACATTGTTAGACTATTTCATTCAAAAAAATCATAGTGAAGTGAGTTGCAATGGTTCATGTCTGTTGACTCAGCTATTTAGGAGACTGAGGTTGAGCCCAAAAGTCCTGGGCAGTGTGGTGAGACCTTGTTAAAAAAAAAAAAATCATAATAATTGTATTTTTTTCTGGGCATTAATCACTCAAAACACAATACAAATTCATACTTTTCCCATTTATATTCAATTTTGTGCTTTCTTCCACCTTGTTCATTTACTTTTACTAATGAATGTGCGAAACACTTAAGATTCTAAAATCAGAGTTTAAGAAAAGGTATACCTGAAAGTTACTTTCTTATTTCTTCCATCCCATTCCCACTCATTCTTTGTTGGTAACCAGTTTTCTTATTTTCTGGTTATCCTTTTTGTGTTTCTTTTTGCAAATAGAAGAACATACATAGATACATGTATATATTTTTAGTTCCTCTTTCAATGAAAAAATGGACCTTTTTACTGTATTTGCCTTCACTTAATACGTCTTGAAAGTTCATTGAGCTTCCTTTTTTCTTAACAGCTACATAGTGTTCCAGTGTGTTCACATTCCTAGTTTATTAATTAATCGCTGACATAATAACTCTCAGGCTGTTTCCAGTGTGTTAAAATTGTAAATAATGGCAAATGAGTAATCTGCAAATCTAACATTATGCAAATCTATTTTCAAATTGCTGCAGATGTATCTTCAGACTGAAATATGAAAGTGAGGATTGAAGGAGCAATAGAAGAGCAAATGCATACGTAGTTTCGTGAAATATTTCCAAGTTTTTGTTTTCAGAGAACTACTTTGCATTCCTACCATCAGTTTATGAAAGTGCTCTTCAGCACAGATGTGTTGTAAAGCATTTTAACCTTTACTGATCTGAAGAGTTAAGCAATGGTATTTCACTGTGTTTTAATTGTTAAAGCATTATAGTTTTAATATTTGGTAGTATGGTTCCTATCATAGCTTTTTAACAAGATTTTCTTCAGTGTTATGTTTGCTTTTTCTTATGAACTTTAGTATCAATTTGTTCTAGTTCCAGGGGAGAAAAAAGCTTACTTGTCTTTTATGGGAATTGAATTAAATTTATAAATTCGAGAACTGAGCTCTTGATGATACCAACTTTATCTAACAGTGGAAGTTTTTCCATTTTATTCATCTTTTTGTTTGTATTATTGTGGAAGCTCTTAGTTTTTTTCCTAATCTTTTGCTCTACTGAATTGTTTATATTATTTTTTATAAGGTTAGAAATTTTTATTTCTAAAATGAGAACAAAGTGAGTACATTGCTATAGGATAATCTCAGGGAAGTTTGAAAAACATGGGAATAGTGATTGTTAGTTCTTTCTTTCTTTTTTGATTTTTAGTTCTTTACAGACTTTTCTGAAAACATCTCTAAAATATGAAGCTAGGTTGGTGATGTTACACTTGCAGTCCCAGGTACTTGAGAGGCTGAGACAGAAAGATTTCTTCAGCTTGTAAGTTTGAGACCCTCCTGGACAACATCACAAGACAAAATAAATCTTTATTTTAAAAAATTAGGTGAAATGATGAATCAGAAATTAATATTTTATGTACTTCCTGTTCAAAGAATGAAAACAAACCTGTACCCAAATAGCTACCTTACAAAAGAGAAAGTGATGAAACACTAGAAAATCTGCTTAAGCATCAAAAATATTGAAGCTTAGTACCGGATACAGGACCCAAACAGTAACCAGCAGGATCTTTTAAAGGGAAAAATGAAAGTAGACTCTTCTTTATTGAAGACTTCCCATTGTCTTTCCATGGGCATGGTGTCCAGTTTTCATCTCTTTGGTCTGCAAGAGTCTTTGGGAGAAAGAGTCATTTTAGGGGGTGATTAGAAGACCTCTCTGAGACATACAGGTACATAGATTTCCTTAGGTTGACCCATACCTGAAGTCTGCCCTATACCTAAACATCTGGATACTAGGGCAATAAAATGCTCCCAGTGTTTAGTCCAATTGAGAGTCAGTTTTACTCTTGATTTTATTTTGGGTTTTTTAGAGATGCTGGCCTCGAAACCACAGTGATATCTTACCTCAGCCTGCCGAGCAATGGGATTACAGGTGTGTGCCACCATGAGCTATGTCTGGTGAATCAGCTTTACTCTTATCCTTGCCTGGATTCATCCTAGTTTATACTTAGTGCCATTGTAGGTCATAGAGCAACCCTAGACTTTATCTGAGAAGGAATAAGTGGAGGAAGAGAAGCAGATGAGTATTTTTGATGTTGTCTTTAGATTACCTTTGTTGTATATATGCTCTCCTATAGTGTGTTTTGCCTTGCATAAGTGCTTTAGTTTTATCTCTTTTTTTTTTTTTTTTTTTTTGGTGGGGGGAAGACAGGGTCTTGCTACATAGTTCAGGCTGGCCTTGTATTCACTGTATAGCCTAGGCTAGTGTTGAACTCATGGCACCCCTCCTTGCCTCATTTTCCTAGTGTTGGAAGTATAAGTGTGAGCCACTGTGCCCAGCACAAGTGCTTAGATACCATTCAGTTTTTTCCTTCAGTCTGAATTTTTGAGCCCTAATTAGAAAGATTTTGCACATATGCCAGTTATAATAGAATTTACCTCTGTATACTTTCTTGAACTTGTATGGTTTAATTTAGACCTCAGGTCAGTTGGAGTTTATTCTCTTGTGTGGTGTAAGTTGTGATGATTGCAAAGAGGCAGTCTGGTAGATTTTTTGGAAAAAATATCTTTGAAGAAGGAAAGCATTAGCTTCATTTACATCATCACCTTTATCAGAAGCAGCAGTAGTAGTATTATTTTACGTATGTTAGCTCATATAGATCACCCCAAGAACTCAATGAGTTAAATGCCATTATTCCTAGTTTCAGATGGGGAAACTAGGACATACTTCTGACACTGGAGTTCAGTCATTCTTGCTCCAGAGTCTTTGCTTAACTGCTACACCATAAAGGTCATGGGTCTTGGGGAAACAGGATCAAATCAAGAGACAGTAGCTCTAGACTCTGGATCTTACTCGGGGACAGTTTAGGTTTCTTCATCAGAGATCAGGCATAACAGAGTTTCCACACCAGAGTTCCCCAATAGCATAAGAGAACGAACACCTGATGGTACTTGGTCAAGAGCTCCCTCGCTAGTATAGGAATTACTTGATGTGTGTTTTAAACCATTTTTCCCCTAATTTTGCATTCTCCTTCATAATCCATATATATCTCATCACATGTATTTATAATTAATTGCCAGGTAAACTCTAAACCTTCTGGTAAAATGGCCACTCCAGGGAGATGTGATCTAATGGGTTAGAATACTTTTCACATAGACACACTTTGACACTGTTGGATGCAAGTATGCACTCACCATTAAACAGCCCCCGTCACACACTCAGTGCCCCACACCAAGTTGGAACCAGACACTATACCCTGTCCTAAGAACCACCACACACACAGCCATGGGCAGCTGCCCACAGCCATGGGATCTTGCATACAGATGGCATATTTAACACCAGAGATATTTAAGAGGCAGCTCAGGGGATTGAGCACATGCCTGTAGTCCAGGTGCTTGTGCTGCCTGTATTGGTTTCGTCTTTTTTTTTCCCTTTGAATTTTCTGTGTGTACTAGTAGTGTGTAATCTGCAAATAGAGATTGTTTTAGTTTTCCAATTTTTGTACCTCTGAATAATAGGAACCAATGGAGGCATCTTTTCCTTACCTTGGTGTTGATCTTACTTTGATGCTTCTAGCATTTCCTCATCTAGTAAGATCCTGCCTGCTTTGTTTACACACACACACACACACACACACACACACACACACCCATTGGTTTTGGAGATTAAAACTCAGGGCCTCATGCATGCTAAGGAAGTGCTCTACCACTGAGCTACATTCCCAGCCCTTTTTATTTCTTTATCTTGAGACAAAATATTGCTAGGTTCCCCAGGTTGGCCTCAGACTTTCTATTGTTCTGCCAGTTTCCCAAGTAGGGAAGCAGTTTGTGCAGCACAAGCCACCTTTACAGTCCTAATTTACAATTTTACTGTACTAATTCTGTGATAGAACTTATTCCCATTAAACGTGTGCTGTTAATATCTTTTGTTTAGTGATAATCTTTTGTATGTTTTAAGTGCTAGGTATGGCTTTGTTTTTTAAATTCTGTAGTTATTTTTATTCAAAAGGGAGCAAATGATGAATATTAAATTTTTAAGCCCCATTTTGTAATTTGCATATGAATGTGAATGTTTTTCTTCACGTTCTCAGAATTTAATGTATAAATAAAAATCAGGTACAGTGCTAAATAACTTGTCCTGTTATATTGACTCATTTAGAAGTCTTTATTGTTTGTTTTTTGCTGGCCATTACATTATTTGATATATAAAAACAAGGCAGTAATTTAAATCATTGTTTCATTTTTGTATTCTCAAGGTAAGTAACTATTTTGGTTTTAGGAAGTCTCCATTATAGTTATCTACCTTATAGAGAGGAAAAGCAAATTTTTAACTTAGTTAAAATCAGAAATCTTATATATGTGAGTGAGTTAATTCAGATCTATCATCACTAAGTTTAAATGGATTATGTTTTACATTTTATGTTTGATCCCTGGCATTAGAATTAAATTGGTTATTAAAAACTAGTTGCAAAGGTTGCTTGTATATCCCTTCTTTTATATCTCCTTCCTAAACTTAAGTATTTGTGTTTGCACAGTGCATTGTCTCTTCAGGCAGATCACTTGTTAATTTCTTGGTCAGTTCTCTGTCATAACTAATCTTATAGGAGTTTACCAAATCTTAAACAAACATAAGGGCCTAAGCCGAAGTAGATAGTGGCCTTAGTAATACCATTTAGGTGAAAATTTAAATACCTAAAAGACAGGAACAAGAAGTATGTAGATAGCTACAATTGGATATGGCTACTAAATCTATTAATTCATAGTGTCTTAAAAAGGTAGACTAACCCCATGCTTTTTGCTAGAGTAGAAGTCGGGAGAATTTTTCCTGGTGGCTTCCTGCAGGATAAAGGGAGAGAAAAGTAAAAATCAATTACTTTGACACTAATCACTATTTTACCTAAAAGGAATAATTGTAGATGATGGTCAGAGGTTTCTTTGCTATAAAACATGACTTTCACTGTTTTTTGTTGTTGTTTGTTTTTGTTGTTGTTACAACAGGGTCTCACTATGTAGCCCAGGTTGACCTCATACTCAGTGATCCTCCTGCCTCAGCCTCCTGATTGCCGGGATTAAATGCCACCATTCTTGGCATCCTTTACTTTTATGTTAAGATGATTCTACTGACTATACAATCTGTGAAGTACAGGTATTAATGAATTGACCAGTAGAAGTGACAAATCATTTTATATTTTATATGCAGCAGTTTTGTCTCTTCTTTCTGTCCAAAGGATTATGTTTAGATAAGCATTATTAGCTAGCCTATAGATTGAAGATCACTTTTACTACAGTTTATTTCTTATTTTAAATGCTTTGCTTGGACAACCTTGTATATTTGATAAAACTGACCATTAATTCTTTCTTAATCTTCCTTCACTTTCTTCTTTAATTCCTTTTTATAACCAAGGATTCTAATTTTTCAGTATGGTAAGTTATTTTTTAGGTGGAGACCTCTACTGGAAGTATGAAGCAATAGATGAGTTCTATTTCCATTTAATACCTAAACAAAGAGATGATAAGATTTATTTTTAAAAGATACTGTAATATATCCTGGAGTCCTTTTACAAGTATCTTTCTTATGATACTTTAATAGGGTACTTTTGGTTTGTGACATAATGTTAAGTTTTTAAAAAATAGGGTGCTATGTGTTTCATTTTTGATTTTCTAGCTAACACTAATTTCCCATGTGCCAACCAAAGAATTATATTGAGTGATTTGTGTAAACTCACTTGATTCCTCCCTTTGACATAGATACTTTTATAATTCTTAGGTTATAAATGAAAAAATAGGACGAAGAGGATTAAGAATCTTGCCTGAGGTTACATAGTAAGTTAAGAAGCAAGTATTTGAACCTGAGTCATCTGGCTCTAAAAAAAGACAAGCAATCAGGCATCCCACAAGTGCACATGATTATCAATTTATCAAAATGTATGTAAGACTTGAAAGGAGTAAGCAAAATATGAAGATTATTGGAGTAGTTGTGGGATTATAACTTTGTATTTTTAAAAAGTCCTTCTGTGTATCTTTTTGCAGTACAGTTTGGTGCAGGAAAATTTATTTCTGCAGCTGAGGATTTAGCTCAGCAATGTAGGCGCCTGTCTGGCAAGCATGAGGTCATGAGTTTGATCCCTAGTCCGAAAAAAACAAAAAAATTTATTTCTACAAGTATCTTACTGGATTTTTGTACTCTACGGGGTAGATACACTATTTTATAGATCAGAAAATAAACCTTTATTTGCCATTGCTAATGTAGGATTAGAGTTTAGCTTTATGAGTTTTAATATACTGCTCCTATTTTACTACCAAAGTCTTGGAGTAAAGGAGTTTTTTTTTTTTTTAATAATTTTATTTAAAGAGGAAAATACAAAACAAAATAAAACAGAATAAAGGGTAGCAACCATACAGCATTCCAAGGAATAAAGGAAAAGTACAACAATAAAACCTAAGAAATTATTACTTGACTAATTACATACTTACTTCTTGGAAATAGTTGTTCAAATTACAAAGTTAAAGCTTGTAAAGTAGACATTCAAACAGTGAGACTGTTAACAGTTCTGCTCCACGAGCTGACAAAAACAACAATATGGTCATCCATCTTACCCACTCAAATATACATGCAATTATATCAATAGGGTAAAATTAAATACAACAAAACAGAGCAATGCGGATCACAAGAAAGCAATGTAAGACATAAATTTCAAAGCTAGACAATTGGAGATATTCACTCTCTATCATATTGACTTTTGTTTTCTTCCAAATAGTTGTCCATATTGTCACATATAGGGAATTCACATGAAACAATTGGAATTGATCTGAGCAGGACGAGGAAGGCATTACAGGTCTTCAAGGCCAGACATTAGGGAAGCCATGAATGACTGTCATAGTGTCTCTCATTCTCCTCAAAACAGCTGTCCATACCTTCATGTGTGTTGAACTTAGACAAGGCAAAGCAAGCTAAGATCACTTTGAACAAAAAGTGATAGTTTTGCTGGACTTCACATCCTGACATTATGGAATCAGCACTGGGTATTGTAGTGTCTCTTTTTTTTTCAAAGTAGT
>PVJX010017573.1:0-38091 GCA_004027295.1 Dolichotis patagonum | reverse complement strand
GAAGCTGATCCGGGAGCATCCAGGACCCGTGCCACCCCCACCCCAGGAAGAGGACTCTGCTGCCAGTCAGGAGTCTCCGTGCTTTGCAGCGTCTGCTGATTGCTTCCTAATGGGAGGGAATCGAAGTGAAATCAATTTATTAAGACTTTCTGAGTAGAATAAAACACTGGGGCTGGGGATAGCTCAGTGGTAGAGAGCTTATCCAGCATGCATGTGGCCATGCATTTGATCCTCAACACCTAAAATAAAACCCTGGGCTATCTGAAAATTAAAACTGGGGGTTCTAATGTTTGATATTTGCTACTCGGGCAGGTAAATTCTGGCGACAAGCAGGTTCCAGATCCCGATTCCACTGCCGTGGGCCCTGTGTTCGGGACACACCCTCCAGGAGAGGCTGCGATCTGAAGGTCATCTTCTCTATGTACAACTACTTCATTTTACAGCTAATCAAAAACAATTCCAATAGTCACATAATTTCAATTGATCTTTCTCTTTCTACATAAGGATTGTGACATAAAACATTCTTTGAGATCATGGAAATTTACTTAGATGTGTACATTTTCCAAACTGAAACAACATGTCCTCAAACAATGTTCTGGTTGGTGTCAAAGCAAAATAAGATGTACACAAAACAGTATAAGAAATTACATGTAATGAGTAGACTCTTTAGCTAGATAGAAAGTGCTAGGAATGTTCTTGTCTATGGAGCTGATCACAATTATTGATCTCCATCATTTTCACTGAGATCATCTTATAGGAACAGACAAATATGCCTGGGTCTTCTTGCTGGTGGGGAAATAGCTGGCTTCTGAGTCAATTCTTGGAAAACTGTGACATCTAATGAGGTAGACCAGAGGCCAGTATCCGAGGTCTGTAAATCCTAACTCTCACCTTCATATTGCCCGCAACACAGCAGGCAGCTGAGAGCTCTGGGGAAGGGAGCTTTGAGAGCCCTGCACGCTAAGATTGGGAGAGCTCCTTGGCACTAAAGGTTAGACTCAAAACAGAAGTGCAAATGACATCATTGGGAATGGCTGATTCATGCGTATTTGTCATACATTTTCTTTGTCACACACTTGTAATTCCCTCAACACATCTGTCTTATGAGATCAACATTAAATCAAAGCATACGGTGTTACGTGAATAGTCCTAAGACTGTAGTGCTTATTTTTGAGCTTCGACCTGTGCTCTTCCTTCACCAGCCCCCAGGTGGCTCTGGCGCTCAGCCAGCTTGAGGGCCACAGAGGGCCTAGAACAGATCCGCTGAGGAGATACAGGATTGCAGTACGCCACACCAGGACTAGAAGAGTGCTGGCCTTTCCCACCGTCCTTTCTGCTTTCTGTCCCTGTTTCCACTGTGGCAGATTTTCTCCTATGACACTGCTCTCCTAGTGGACCAAGGGGATGATGTGCGTCCAAAACGCATGGCTACTTTCAGACCTAGAGAAGACTTCCTTTTCTAGGGATACAAGGCCAAAGCTAAGGCCATGTTTATTTAACTGAGGGAAAAGCATAAAGTCTGGGAAGGCCAGCGAGGAAGCCCTCACACAGGCAGGGGCAGAAACACTGCTGTTTGGTCCTGGCCGTGTAGCAATGTGTAACAATAAGAGACTCTGGATGAAGGAGAGCAGAATGTTCTCAGCCGGACTCCACCAAGACCAGGCCTAAGCAAAGGAATAAGTCAGCTCATCTCCGGCAACTAAAGTGATGCAGTCAGAGTTCATAATAAATCTGAACGTTACGATGGTATTCAAAATTCTGAAATACTTACCTGCTTTGGTAATGGGTCCAGAAGACTGCAATCATATTTATAAAGTATTAAAATAATACATATTTGAATCTCTAATAGAGCAAACCACCTAAGGAAAAACAGAAAGTTGTTACTTAGCTGAGAAAGTTGCATAAGTACTGACCATCAGAGAATATCTACAGAGTATATATATGTCAAAGCAAATATGCTTTTCAAATAATTAATCTACTATTAAAGGTGTAGAGTAAGAACTTACTCATTAATTTAAGTTTGTATTTATTTGTAATTAGTGCACATTCACAGTGCACACTGATCACACCCCGTGTGAAGCTGGTACGTGCATGTAACACATCCTTACCCCTTTCCTCAGCCCCTTCCCGGCCTCTCCTCCCCACACCTCTCCATCTCTCAGTGCCTTCCTCACAGGCACCACCACAAGGAACACAGAGGAGATGGTTCTGAGGAGTACTGTGGAGCTGGCCAAGGCAGAGGCACGACCTGTTCCACGGGTGGACTGAGAAGGAATCCTGGCTGCGGGGGCCTGCAAGCTGCTTGTCCAAGACGAGGATCCGAAGCCAGTCAGGCAGGAGGAGCCCGTTCACGTCAGTGAACAGCATGGGACTCCTTGGGACTGTGACCCTAAAAGTGCTGGAGCCAGTGATAGACTGTACTTAGTGAGAGATGACACCGAGGTGTGAACATGAGGCTTCTCTAAGCCACCATTATACCTAAGAAGCCCTCACTAATTCTTCTTCCATCACTGACAGAGTGTGCTTAGCACATGAGTGATATACACAAGGCCAGTGTTCATATTTGAAAGAACAATGGAAGCATTTTGGAAATACTGGAGCTAGGTCAGTTAGAAATGATGGTTCTCAATGGTTGGGTTTGGCAGGTGGGGGAGATCTTAACTAAAGGGCAACAATTTCAGTTCATCAGGAGGAGTGAATTCAAGGGATCTGTTCTGTATCAAGTCTTTAATAACACTGTAGTGCATGTGTGAGAACCATTAGACACTAGCTTCTACATATTCTTACCACACATGTGATAAGTATGTAAGGTGACACACATGTGAACTAGCTTTAGGGAGCCCTTCCACAACATACGTGTATGTCCATGCACCATAAATAGATACTGTTCTTAGGTCAATCAAAATGAATGCTCTTAGACCTTTCAAACAGAAAAATATGTATTAGAAAAAAAAAATCTATGGGAGTAGAATGAGAAAAAATGAAATGATAGACATTTTCCAAGAAAGGGAAACAATTAGAAATACCATTTCATTAAAATAGTCTCCCACTACAAATTATAAGGCATTTCTTAGACTCTGTAATATTCTTAAAAATGATAAAACTATATTTCCTTTAAAAATGAACTACAATACAGGCTTCTGGCCAAGTAATATGTGTAGTTTGAATTAGAGGTTTTACTATTTTTCTTCTTTTATTTTTTAGTGTTGTTAGTTTGATTACTAAATTAACATTAGCTACTAAAATAGGGATAATATATCTGCAGCTATTTTGAAGACAACAAAAGGCATTATGGTAACTATTGTTGGTTTCATAAGGTTTTGAAGTCCTGTATTATGTACACTGGTTTTTTTTTAATTGTTTTTATTCTGTTTTATTTTCCTTGGTTTTATCCTCTTTAAAATAAAAAAAAAATAGTGATAATATTAACATGACTTTAATAGTAATTATAAATATTTTGATAGCTTAATGGAAAAGGAAGGTTAATTAATAATGTGCCATAATAAAATTATGTGCTCAGAAGTCTTATTTTCCCCAAATCTAAATATTTGAATACTCTAGTAGAATTATTTCAATTGTTCACTGGTATTTGGGGAAGGAAGAATGGCAAAAATAAAAATATAGTGTATTTTAGGCTTTTATTCTCTTGATGAGTTTTGTTTGATGTCTAAAACACAAGAAAATCTGACAAAAGTTTTTTGTATCACAGAGAAAGGCTTTATAAATTTGAATGTTTACAGACGCTCTCAGAAGCAAGCTGAGCTGCATTCACATTAAAAACATTTTCTTAATATCTCTAATGTCACAACAGTAAAAATAATGAGGCATACTACTTATGCCATTTTTTTTTACACTTACAAGAATATCATACGTCTCCAAATAAAACACATTAAAATATTACAGACATGTTGAAAATTCCTCAACTACTTAGTACTTGGATTATTTTCCCCTGGCTCAAGGAACGTTACACAGGCATCAAGAATACAAAGCCCTGAAGATACCCTGCTAGGGATGACCGGGGAGAAGGAAGTGACAGTGTACGCTAACCATCGAAGGAAGGATGCAGCGAAGGTGGTGGCCAGGGGACTGTAGGGATTTGCAGTCTGGCAGGACCACGCTGACCCAGTATGTGCAGGTGAAACCTGAGTGGGACCTGGAGCAAGGACAGGCTTTAAATAAGTGGACTTGCGGAGTGACAGACAGCATGGCAGAGCCCACAGGCAGCACAGGCAGAGGGGTCGGGGTGGCAGAAGGGACCACTGATGCTCAGGAAGTCCCGGCTGGTGTCGGATGCTGGGGACCCCAGAGCTCTGGGCTGTGGAGTCTGGCTGGCAGGCAGCAGTGCCCATCTTCACCAGAGTGACAACCAGACATTAGTATTTCAGGAACATTAATCTGCCTGTCGTAAGGGAATTGAAGGAGAGACAGCGCCAAGGAGAGGCTTGGAAAACAGTAAGAATCACCTGATGGTGGGATGATGAAGATCTGGTTTCAGCGGCGGGAACAAACAAGGAAAGTCAAGAATGGAGAGAGCATAGGAGGCTTCCCAGGGTGGGAAGAGGCAGAACAAGAAGGCAGCTAGGAGACTGAGGGAGCAAGGCGGGGGTAGTAGTTAGTGAATGTCTGTGTAGATGCTTGATTTTGAGACTGAGTCTCTCTCTTTCTGAGAAAAGAATCTCTTTCTCCTAGAAGTCATGGCAGGCAATGGCAGCATGGGCTGGAAAACCACTGCTGTTGCCAGGAGCTGGGGCTGTGAAGTGTCCCGAGCCGCTCCAGCTGCAGTTTATGAAAATAGTATGCTCTTGCCTGGAACTGGGTGAGGCCAGCGCGCAGGCATAGTTTCGCAGGCGTCACACATGGGAGCACAGCTATTTGAGTTCAAGGGGAAGCGCTTTTCCCATAACCTCATTCCCCTTAGAAATCGTTTAGGAAGATAAAATCAATTTGGGGGAGGTAAATAATCCGGATCCACGATTCCTGAACTTTACTGTGTCCTGGAATCTCCTGGAGGACTTGTGAGAACAGAGAACTGGACCTCACCCCAGGTTCTGATTCAGGAGGTATGAGACAGGCTATAGCAAGCTCATTTCCTAGCAGTCTCCAGATAACGTTACTGTCCGTGGTCTCAAGATTTTGAGACTTGCTGGATGTTAAGACTTGCTAATCTAGAGAAACTTGACAAGCAGAAAGGAAAAATATTTCAGAAGATGAAATTTACCAAACTTTCTAATTTTATTAGACACTATTCCTATTATGAAGAATATCTCAGTGATACACAAAATGCCACAGGTGGAGCACTTTGGCTAGGAATAACAGTAGTAAAGGCATAACCAGGTAGAGACAGGTAGATGCTTTGTGATGGATGAAGAAAGAAAGAATAGAATGGAAAGAGAAGAATGGTATAAATTAGACGAAAGACAGAAGAAAACATGAAAATAGAAGAGAACAGGCAATATTTCCAGGCAGAAACAGTGAGAAAGCAGATGGGACCGGCAGGGAACCTCAGCCCCGCCCAGATTAGGATCCCCTCTTCTGTGTTGCTGGGGGCCTCTTCTTCCAGACTGCAGCCGGGATTGTTCTAAGAGTGCTCCTGCAGCTCCTCCTCCTAGATGGGAAGGTCCCAGATATATGAGCTACCTGTAGATGTTTAGGTACCCTCTTTCAAACCTCCTTATTCAGGAAAAAGGACAAGGTCAGTTTTCTATCTGTATTAGGTAAGGGTCTAGCTTTGTTCCTTCCTTCATGCACATGGTGATGCAGGTTGACAATACTCTCTGTTTACATTGCAAGGCCTCAGCGTTTTTGTCAGAAATCACTTGCCCAGTGTACAACTGGGTCTCTATTCCTTTGGTCTGCATGTTTGTCTTTGGGCTACCACTGCACTACTTTGGAATTTTCCTATTCCTAGACTGATGAGCACTTTTACCAGAAAGACTGCTGACCTTTGTGGGATGCTTTTTCTGCATCTATTGTGTGATGATCATGTGAGTTTTTTCAGCTCCTTTCTGAAAATTTGGGCCAGAAAAGAACATGTTTTGCCTAAGAATTAAAAACCACTGGTTCTTTGGTTCTTGACAGACTTCAATCATGGCTGCATGTGAAGTGTAAAGATGAAACGGGAGGGGGGATAATGACTACAATTCTGCAAAGGTTTCTGTGCTTCTCTAAGTGAGTCATGGCTCCTTACCCGAGCTATAGCAGAGCGGTGTGGCTGAAAATGAACAGGGGAACCAGCAGCCTGGCTCTGAGGTTCAGGATTCACCACTTTCCTTCCCTTCCGCCCACCGGCAACTCTGACCTCTTCCTTCCCAGGCATTTTCAAAGACAGATGCACTCTTAGTGACAATGATAAAAGACAATTACACAAGTACATATGCTCATTCAATCACACCTACCAGCTGGAGTCACGCAGATACATCTGCTTATGTAACATATGTCTTGGAATAAACTGGATTTTCAGTTAGTTGATCACTCCTAAATACAATCAATTATTTCTAAGTCTAAAAGGGAGAAAGCTACGGATAATACTCCTCAAACACAGGACTGTGCAAACGTTGTTTCCTGGCTCAGGTATCTGTTAAAATGACACTAGTACAAATGTATAGGAATAAATGAGCCACACAAACCAAACACGTGGTGGTCTCGGCGTCGATGTTAGGTGCACTGCTGCATTCCTATGGGCTCTGAATTCCACACTGCCACACAGCAAAATTCTATAGGCAAAGCACTAGTGTTGACGATCTCTAACCTGTTAAAAACCTCACTTAGTCTTGTTTTCTGTTCAGTGTCTGGGCTTGCATTTTAAACAGCCAACTCAGAAAGTACTCTGTTTTTAAAGAGATAAAATAAAAATTGTTCAGACGAGCAAATGACTTCATGTAGACAGTGTATAGCAAGATAGATCTTTCCACTAGAAACTTAATCCCACAAATCCTCAGGATAAACACCAGAACACTGCACCCGTTCCTAATGGAAGTACCAGGAGCCAGCTTGCTTTCTCATGTACCAAAAAGTCAGTGATTCAGAGGAGGCTGCTGTGACACAGCCGACGACTGTGCTTGAGATGAATGCACACAGCTGTCACCTCTGGTCTGGGCCATCAGGTGGTGTGCAGGTCACTCCCCCTCATGGGTGCACAGGGAAAGCCCTTTATAGATTCAAAGCCACGTCCATCTAGAGGCCTTTCCCTTGCTTGATCCCTATAGTTCATTACCTTCTAAATCTGTGCACTCAACCATGCCCCAGCTCCTGCATGGAACAGTAATGTAACCATACAACTGAAGTCATGTCCCCCATGGATCCACTGTACCCAAAACCATTTTGTGCTTCAGTGGTGCTTTGCAAGCAGTGTACCTAACACAGGTGCTAAGGGGGTTCTTCTAACTGGGCCAACATCTGCTTCCAGTCTTTTTCCTCATCACCCTGTCACCGGGCCCCAGGAACAGTCAAACCACAGATGCCTCAGTCACATGCCTCAGTGCTTAATGACCCTCTGTCTATTCTGTTTCCTCAGCTTACAAGTCTCCCAGCTCTTCAAAGGCCATGCAGTCTGAGGTGCCTCTGACCTGATATTCCTGTCTGGACTCTGCAGTGAGAAGCTGGGGCATGTTCCATCCTGCACTCTTGATGGGTCCCGATAGACTACGTGGTCATGCCATGTCTCATGCCTGGGGCCCCTACACTGCACACGACACTGTCTTGGAGAGGGTGCTCAGGACATTCCTGAAGATACATAGTTTATGTATAAATAGGATACTATTAAAGAAGTCGTGATGCCATGGCCCCTTTACTGTACGCACTACTTTCAAGTTCAAGCAAATACCTTTCAGCCTTTAAAGTGTGGCAGAAGGTGGTAACAGCCCACCTGGGAACAGCAGTCACTGAGCAAAATGACTGCTTGGTGAACTGGATGTGCCACTGCAAAACCACTCAGCCTGTGGTTTAAAGCACTTCAAACCCAACGCCAAAGGCAGCTGTAATAAACTCTTGAGTTTCTATTAGACATTTATGTCAAGGACTCTAAAAAATATTTTCAGTTTTTAGAGGAACTACTCTTAAGACACGGATACAAAGTAGGTGACAAAAACAACAGACTCGTAATTGGTTTAAGACCTATTTTCTATAGTAAAAATAACAGAGGCAGGGTGAACATGATGGGTGTTGCTGTGATCAGTTAAACTGAAGCCCCTAAAGCATATGACACACCACCATACTGTTAACTCTTGGAGCTTTCTGGTGGGTATGTTAGCGTTTACCCCCTTGACTGCCTTAAAGGATAAGAACATTCACAATCTCATGTAACAGAAAGTAAAAGAGCTCCTCACAACCGATGCTTTCAGCGACACAACGATCTCACAGGGACTGGGGCTTCCACGTCTGCTAAACTGTCTGCAGACTGCCCCAGCACAAGGCCTGATCCTTTGTCTCCCATCCAAGTACCAACCAGGCCCAACCCTGCTTAGCTTCTGAGATCAGGGTGGTATAGCCATAGACAAGGCCTGATCCTTTGTAAATGACTGGGACTGCCTGCTTTCTCCCTCATGTCTCTGGCAGTGAGTAAAGGGGCCTCTTTTCTAATTATGGAAGAAAAATCTCTCCTTAAAGTATGACTGGTCAGTTTAGGTCAGTGACCTAGCCTAGGACAAATAAGTGGTCTCTAGGGAAACCACAGGCACCAATCTACTTGGGCTCAGGTTTCTAAAATTGTTTCTATAAAGGAGGTTAAAATTTTCATGGTTGATTTAAGACTAATGAAAAACATTTGGGGAGAGAGGGACAGTACTAAAAGCATAAAAAGAGAAATAGAGTGGATATTTGTATAGGAAAAGTCATATATATGAATGGGGATTACTGTACTGTTCAAACTATCAACATAATTGACTTTTTAAGTCAAGAAACTAACTTTTGAGATACAAAACTGAATGGACTTGTGCATTCACAGGGTGAGATGTTTCAAAGAAGCAAATCTTACAAAGCTGGGGACCGCAGTGGTCTTCCTCAGTGCAGATCCAGATGCTTAGCAGGGAGGTGTTCAGAATTGCTTTGCTGCTTGGATAAGTTACATAGGTGTAACTGTCCTGAAACGAGGAACAGTTACACCAGAACAGCCAATCACACGGAAGGGGCATCCTCGGGGCCAGGTGAACTATAAAAGGTATCAAGGGAGAGGTTTTACAAGAGCAAATGGACCCTGTAAAGAAAAGCTCAGGTGGTGCTGTTCTCCATGCAAATGATGTCTGATGACTGTCATGGCAAGCAGCCATGACAGGTGTTCTGTGTAGTTTGTTGAAGAAATATTCATCTATCTGTGTGTACAGAAAGTAGCACTCACAGCACTGTATGCCAGTCTGGAAGCTGAGTGTCTAACCCATGAGCCCTGCTGCCTGGCATCTACCAGTGTCATCTTTACTGTGTCAGTAGCCACCAAAGATACACCCACAAAGACGCTACCCAGCACTCCGGCCAGCCAACCGAGCCAACCATGCCCTCCTGCTTTTCCTGGAGTCTGCAGACAAGGCAGAGAGGGGCGAAGCCAGAGCTCCCCGTTCCAGCTGTCAGCTCCACAGACTCTGGGCCACTTGGCCTCTCTGCCTCACTGACCTTCCAGGACACTGGAACTTCCCGCCTCCAAATGCCATGTAACAGTCCAAGAACGTGTGCTTCTCTAAATTTGCCTCTTTCCAACGTTCCTGTGGGAAGAAAACATTTTTCCCCAAATCAGTCTTATAAAAATAAGCTCCACTTTATTTCTCTAAGCTAAAAATGACCTTGTGCAGCTAATCTTTGCATAAAGACTCTCAGGGTTATTGGTAATTTTTCCCAACCTGTTATTAATATCAGACACAACTTATTGGGGGGAACATGAACTTACAAATCAAAAGATTTAAAAAGAATTCTGATAAGTAGTAAATGTAAATTATAATGTAAATTGACCACAGATGGGCCTAAGTTGAGAAATGATATTTATAATAAGGTCTCAGGCTCTACTATGAAATTACTCTTGGCAATAAATTTAGTAAGACACCAGCAGCCACTCTATGGCTCACGGTATGGTGTGCAGGATAGATACGTCCACAGCTTTGCATTTACCTAAATGCAGAAAATGAACTAAATGTGTGTCTAAGACTGTTCATTCTTGTAACTCTCAGATCACTAGAAATAACAAATCAGGGTTTTAATCTGCTTTATTTTTACTTTGTGTATTCCTTGTAAACCAGTAACAGAAACAACTGCCTATGAAACAAGTCTTCCTCCAGAGTCAGGCGTATTTACTGAACATGCCTTATTGGTTCCAGATAAAAATTTATTTCAAGGTGGGGGTTGCTTATTTCAATTTTTTTTCTATCTGATCTGAGAATGTTGCCAATCTCATGTACTTTACAGTTAACTTTTTTCATAGTTACCAGATAAATATCATGTAATATTAATCTATGAATTCATACTCTTGAGCAAAAAAAAAATTAAAATCAAAGGATAATGTATATTGAAGCATGTAACTTACAGGTTTGAATGACTCAGGATCAGGAAAATACTTTGGATTTCTATGCAGCCAAAATGGAGACAACATCAACAAGTCACCAGATGGAACTATGTAATTCTACAGGAAAGAAATCAGTGTTTAAAATCTGCTTTGAAGAGAATTTGGGTCATAAAAAATAATGCTACGACTGTATTATGGCAAAGACATAAACACTTTTAAGTTGATTGTGAGAAAAATCTAATCCTCCTAGCCTGATCATCTCTATTATTCAACTTAGGTAATGACTGATTTCAAATTCTGATTATTCATCACATGCTCACATATATTTGGTAATACAGAAGGCAACACTAGATAAACGCCAAAGTTTTATAAACTAGCATAAGTAGAGTCTAGTGCAACCTCTGATGTTTGAGGCTGACATTTGCAGCAAGCGTTCTTGATGGAAACCATGATGGATCTCTATGTTGTGGGACAGGAACATAACGACTTGGAGACAAGGACAACAGCCAGAGTATCACTGGAGGCAGAGTGGTGTCCTGTCCCTGGGGACATCAAAGAGCGTATCAGGAAAGGGCAGCGGATTCCTTGTTTATTTTGTTTTGGATGCCTTTTTCTTTTCGGTGGGAAAACCAGGCAGCAGCCATTAAGGGAGAAAGAATTTAAAGGTAACTGATTGATTAGACAGAGGAAAAAGCAAACATGGGCATTTATTTGGCTGGTTGTGTTTAGGGCTGCAGAGTGTGTGGGATGAGGATAAGTGGTGCTTCCTCCAACAGCAGAGTCAACACCATCCTTCCCAACTGAATGACAAGAGGTTCATGATCTGTACAATCTATACCAAGAACTAAAAGTGGATTTATTGAGCCGCTCTTTCATTATCATACCCGGGAACCACAGGACAAGATCTCCCAAGTTTCGGGATCATCATGGAGCCACCAACCTCCCTGAAGTGAAATAGTTTGAGGTCCCTCTCCTGCTATTTATCATAAAACATGTCTACTTAATGCTATACAATTTTGGGATGTGTTCATTATGGTTGAAAAATACTTCAAAGTTACATATCCAAAAAAGGTACACCTTACAACTAAAAATAGGCCTTTGGTTGATAGGAGAGTGTAGAGTACAGGGGGGGTCAACCTCTGCTGTTTCTGGTGAGAGTGAATCATTGCTTGAGGCTGGGCGATTTCAGTACCAGCAATGCTGGAGAGCAAGATCCCAAGCTGGAAAGAGTGAGGCTCTTGCTGGTACCCTCTGGCCATTTTCAAAAGGGGAGACTTACGCGATCCCAATCCTGTTTATCTCACCCCCATTGGAACTGAGGCTGGAGGAGGCATGGCTGACTCTAAAGTAGCAACACAGGTCCCTAACATGTGTGGGGTTGGCTGGGGTGGCCCTGGAACAGACCTCCAGTATGGACAACCCCCTCTTTAGCTGCTGCTAACCTTTGATCATGACTTGGAGACTGCTAGCAGAGAACAGGAGGCTTCAAATAGGTCCTTGGGTAGAGAACTCACATTAGCAAGGGGAGGAGGTAAGGAAGAAGCTCCTGTTGCAGCACCAAGTGCCAGGCTGATGAAGGGCAGAGATGTCTAGTCTGACTCTATCAAAGAAACACTGGGGGCAGGGTGACACCACTATGTCCAGGCTATGGAGTCACCATCTTGGTTTATGTAACAAATGAAGAGAAAGATCATAAAGGTGAGAACATGTGGAGATGGGCTCCTCCACAAGAGGAAAGCAAAGGCTGGGCTACCTGCCGACCCTTAAGAAAGGGCAGCAAGAGCCAAGTGGGTACCAGTAATGTGGAGTCCTGAGGAGAACAGGAAAGTCCTACAAAGGCAAAGGTGAGACGGAGGGGAAGGAAGGAGAGAAAGGAATCTGAATATTTATGAAATGGGGATCGTAAAAGTATAAAACACTTTTTAAGAGACTGTCATGATATACAAATCAGACAAAAGCAATATTAAAAAAAATAACTATGGACCACTCATGCACTTAGAAGAGAGTTCCCCAACAAAGTGTCAAAATAAATCTAACAATTTAGAAAAAAATTATATGCCATGATCAAGTGTGACTGATTGGAGATATAAACGGCTGAATGATTCAACATTGAAAATCAGTAAATGTAATCTACCACATCAATAAGTGAAAGTAGAAAAAGCATACGATTACAACCAATACACACACACACACACACACACACACACAAACCCACTGGAGACAACTCAATGCCTATTCATGATAAAATTCTAAGCAAATTGGAAATCTAGCAAAATTTTTTAACTTGATAAATAATAACAAAAACATCTACACACCCAGAATCATACTTAATGGTAAAAACTGAAATGCTTTTTCCTTAAGATCAGAAACAAAGCATTATGTTTTCAACATGGAGCAGTCAATGTGGAGCTGGAAGTCAAGGTCTCCAATGCAATGAAGAAAAGGAAATAAAAGGCACACAGATCACAAGTAAAACATGAAAGTACTGTCTGCAGCATTGCAGATGTATCATCAACACACAAAATCACTTATATTTCTATAAACAAGTAATGCACAATTGAAAATCAAAATTTTTAAAACATCATGTACAGAAATTCCAAAATGGATTAAATATTTAGATATAAACCTAAAAACACCTGTAGGATCTGTATGCTTAAAACAACAGTGCCTGCTGTATGATAAACAGGGTATAATTCAACTAATGATCCACTAACCAGAATATAATGGAGCTTAATAAAAGTTCAATTAAATTTATAGTAACAATCAGGATAATTAAAATATTGCTCGACATAACCACCAAGTAGGCTATTATATGCTTTAATACTCATATAGGAAGCATAATTATATGCTTTAATACTTATAATTTGAAGTAATTAATTGGACTAATTGGAAGAAAAACTTGTCAATATATCACTAAAACTAAAAGCTGTCATTTATGTAGGATTTGTTAAATAAGCTTTATCCTCAGTGGAAGCAGAAATGACTTTTGGAAAAATCTTGAATTTTTATCTTGTGTGTTCTATTGCAAAATTTTCTTGGTTTCAATTCAAGCACTTAAACCGTGTATAAAAAGGTACAGAAGTAGAAGACTAGCTAAATGTGATCTTACGAGATAATGCAGGCCCTAAATCAACTCATTCTAGAATGAAAAAAACTGTGCTGCCTGATGTCCTCACAAATATTTAACTGAAACTGCAAGGTGCACAGACCCTTTCCTCCTGCACTTGAGAACTTTCTCCAACTTGTTCACAGAAAAGCTCTCTCTTTCACACTCAGCTACTGACACCAACACCAAGTGAGATCATCCATGTCATTTTATCTACCTGTTTCCACATCTGTAGCTTTTGGCCTCACACTGTCTTCCAGTTACCCAAAAGAACTTTCTTCATACCCTGAATTCCGTAGCCCATTGCTGCTCAGGAATTCTTGAGGGTTGAATCAGCAGAGGAGAAACCATCCAGTCCATCTGCTTGATTTAAATAGGATTTCACTAATTCTCATGCAGACAAAATGATTAAAGAAGGGTAACAGTTCAACTAAAATATCTGCCAACAGATAAATTTCTCTATCAATGAAATGATGCTATACAATTTACAGTTAGCTGTCCAAGGTCACTTGGTACATAACAGAATTATATGATCATGTGTGCTTTTCAAATTCCAATGACATTTTTCACAGAAACAGAAAAAAAAATCCTAACATTCATATGGACCCACAAAAGACCTTTAATAGCCAAAACAAAAGACCAAAATGAATACAGTGGGAGACATCACTCTATCTGACTTCAAAATATACTATAAAACTACAGTAACCAAAACATTATGGTACTGGCATTAAAAGACACATAGACACGTGAACAGAGACCCAGAAATAAATCTATATATTCATATTAGTTTTTGACAAAGGTGCCAAAATACCTGGTAGGAAAAGAATAGCCTCTTCAATAAATGGTGCTGGGAAAATTGTATACCTATATGCAGGAGAATGAAATGAGATATGTATCTCATACCATGTAAACTAACTCAACATGGGTTAAACATAAGTCCTGAAACTGTAATATCACTACAATAAAACAGAGAGAAGGCTCTGTAATGCTGCTTTGGACAATGAGATTTTAGATATGAGCAAAAAAAAAAAAAGCAGGGCAACAAAAATCAAAATGGACTTATATTAAACTAAAAAGCTTCGACACAGCCAAGGAAATATTCAACAGAATGACAACAAACTATGGGATGGTAGAATACATTTGTAAACCATGCATGAAATAAGGGGTTAATATTACAAAAATATAAGTCCAAGAACTAAATAACAGGAACACAATGATTAAAATTAGACAAAGGACTAAACAGACATTTCTTAATAGAAGTCATACAAATGATCACCAGGTATATGAAAAATGCTCAACACCACAAATCACCAAGGAAATGCAAATCAAAACTTCAATAAGATAATGCTTCACGCTTGCTGGGATTTCTGCTATCAAAAAGGCAAAAGATAAAGGTTAGAGAAGGTGTGAAGAAAGGGAATTCTGCCTGCCACAGTATTGCCTTGGAATGTAAATTAGTACAGTTATAATTGGAACATTCTATGGAAACGCTAACCCTCAAAGAGTTAAGATAAAACTACCATATAGTCCAGCTATTCCACTGAACACATAGTCAAAGAATATGAAATCTGTATGTCAAAAGGATATATGTACTCCTATGTTTACTGCAGCATACTTTATAGTAACCATGATACATAATCCACCTATGTCCATAAATAAATGAATACAGAAAAGCCACACACACACACACACACACACACGCACACAAATACTGTTTAGCCTTTAAAAAGAGGCAAATCCTATCATTTACAACAATGTGATTGAATATGGAAGATATTATGTTAAGTGAAATAGAACAGGTACAGAACAACAAACAGTACATTATTATGGTTTAGATCTAAAATGTCCTGAAAAAGTCTCATGTTTGGAGGTTGGTACTAGTTGGAATGGGTGAGTCACTGTGAACACAACTTGGAAGGGTGTATTTGACGGATTCCCTGTCTGACAGACAGCACAATCATCATAGAAATGGTTCAAAACTGCCATGATAATGCCTAACTCCTTCCCAGAAACTCCTATGGCTTCTTCCCCCTAAAAGTCTTGGCAAATCTCATGCAGGTAAAGATTTATCCAATCTCCTGCACTCTCACAAAATAAATCAGCTCACATCAGTACCCAGAGCCCTTCCCCCATCAGAGCCTATATCAGGCAGAACCTGCCCTTTGTCTGCAGAGAGCTGCCATAGCCTTCATTGTGGTGACTCCCTACGTGCCCCCATTAAACTCTTTCTTATCTAGTTGCCTCCTCTCTTTTAATATTCTGCGCCGCTCTAGATTGAGTACAAAGTTTCAACTTAATCAGTATTCTCATCCCTGGCTCCTTCTTTCACTCTGCTTCCTTGCCACCGTGTGGTAAACAGCTTTCCTGTCATATCATTCCACCATGCTGTTTCTGATTCAGAGTCAACCAACCAAGGACTGATCCTACTTAACTTCCTGTGAGCCAAAATAAACCTCTTTTCTTTTAAATTGTGAGGACTGAGTAGTTTGTCTCAGAGATGGGAGAATGACTAATACAGAAAATTGGTACCAGAAACGGGGTCCTGACCCTGTAGTTCAGAAGCCTTTGGAAATTTTTTGCAGGAGGCATTTGAAGATGTTTGGAGATTCTGACTAGAAAAATCCTTGAATGCCGTGAAGAGTAATCAATGTGTACACCAGTAAGGACTCAGAAGACCAGGATGGTGATAGGAATCTGAATAGTAAAGACTGGGCTCAGGAGGTTTTATTTGGGAATAAGGACTCATTGGCAACTGGACTAGAGGGTATATCATTATGTTTTAATAGAAAATTGGTCTATAAACTGTCCACATCCTAAGATTTTGAAGGAGACTGAGATTAAGAGCAGTTGACTAATAATCTGTTGGATGAAATTTCAAGGGAGCCCAATGTTCTGGCTATGGCTACTTTTAGCCACATATATAGTGAGGATCAGAAGCAAACGACACAGCTAAATGATTGGAAAAGTTTACAGTTTTGCCAGAATGGAAGTACATGCAAAGTTAGGGTGAAGGACAGTACAGTTGTTGAAAAGATTAGCATTAAAAAGCAGCCAAGTACTTTGTATAGGAACAAAACAAAGATGCCTTCAGGTGTTCTTAGAAACCTGTAAGAGCCCATTCATTGCAGAGTTAAAAGTACAGAACTGTACATCTTTTACATTGTCACCAAATTATAAACACTTGAGTTGTGAATTTTCCCAAATACCAATGGAACTCATATTACAAACATTCTTAGATGCAAACAAATCACAGAAGTACCTCACATGTCTGCTGAACATTGTTACAGTTGTGTTGCTGTGTGCTTACTACATAGTGCAATAGTGTCCTGTAGTATAGTGCTAAGTCACAGCCCAGGATGTCTGGAAGCAAGAAGAAAAAACAACAGTGATATGAAGGAGACTGGTAGGAAATGCAAAGCAACACACATTGTGTATTTGTATCAAAGGTGTACAAGATTTGTTTCAACATGCTTATGAATGAATCCAACATATGAATTCTCCCAGAATGGAATGTGTCCATAAATTGGGAACTTAGTGCATCTGAAGACAGTCTTGGGATGCTTGGTCATTCAAAGGCACCAAAAGAAGTTTATCCCCGAGTTCAGCCATGTAGACAATCAGAGGCAATTGCAGCTGTGGTCCAAGGAGGCCCACCTACTGCCTGGGCTGGCAGCATATCTCAGTATCACTCCAAGGTGCTGGTATTTCAGGCACACAGAGTGTAAGAATTATATGTTCATGGAGGCTTCCTCCAACAAAAGAACATCTGGGAAGCCAGAGAAAAGAGCACAGAACAGAGACCAGGGATTTGAAAAGAACATCCGGGAGGCCAGGGGAGCCCCTGCCAGTACCCGAGAGGGTTCTGTTTGAAGCTACAAGAGTGAAGTCAAAAGGAAAATGGAGACCTGGGGAAGGTGGAACGCCTGGATTATGGACCATCTACTGAGGAGAGGTGTAAGCAATGAGCAGAGACACCCCAAGGGAGTAGCTACATAGGCTACAACTGGCAATGCTGTGGGAGTGGGCCTGTCCAAGCCCTTCAAACTCATGCCTTGACACAGCCTGCCCCAGGTGCTAGACAAATGTTTGCTCCGCTGGATTTTGGTCTTGGTTTAGTCTTGTCTGGTCTCCTATTCCTCCCTTTCAGAATGGGACCGCTTATTCCATTATGCATTAGAAGCATTTAACTTCCTTTCTTTTTTCTTTTTTTATTTTTATGGGGACTCATAGCTGAGTTTGCCTTGCATCTCAGAGGAGACTTTGGTCTTGGACTTTTCAGCAGTGCTGGAACCGCTAAGACACTGGCAATTCTTAGAGTCTAGATGCATTTTGTTTGAGTTGAACATGAGCCTTTGGGGACCATGGGTAGAATGTTATGATTTTGATAAAAAAAAAAAAGTCCCCCCAAAGCCCTACATTTGGAGGTGACGCATGGTTAGAAGGGGCAGGTCTTAAATTGCAAGGTATATTCCTGTCCCTGATGCCTCCTCTTACTCATCTTCCCAGGCCCCAAGCAGTGAACAGCTTTCTTCCATCAGGCTATTTCTGCCCTGGAGCCAGCCAATCATGGATGAAACTGAAACTTCCACCGGAATTGTGAGGAAAAGAAACCTCTTTTTTAAATTGTGGCTGTCACGTATTATGTCCCAACAATGAGAAAATGACTAACACACACAACTGATCTCACTCATGTCTGGAATCTAAAGAGTGAAGTAGAAAGGAAAAATGATATCTCCCAGGGACTGGGGAGACAGCTAGTTTAGAGAGATGTTTGTCAAAGGACACAAAATTTCAGTTGTTTACTAGAATTTAAATTTAAGAGATCTATATGACACAGTGACTATGGTTAATAACAATGTACAGTTATACCTCAGTTCATAAACACTTCTGTTCTCAAACAGTTCAGCTCCTAAGCAGAAGTGTTTGGCAAAATTATGCTTTGGTTTGTGAACTCTGCCTGTGGTGATGAACATGAATGTACTCATCTTCCCCAGAATCACGGAATGAGTTATGTTTATGAACTGAGGTACCGCTGTACTGTATTCTTGAAAATTTCTAATACACAGTAAATAAACATTTTAACCCTAAATGTATGTGAGAAAATACATAAGATAATTAGATTGATTTAGCCATTCCACAATGTATACATATCTCAAAATGCATCCTATATGATAAATACAGTGGTACCTTGGTTCACGCCATTAAATTTGTTCTATGATTCTGGAAAAGATGGTCACGCTCGGGTTCATGTGGGAAAGACGGCTGAGGCTGTGTCCATCACTGGATGGAGAGTTTGAGAACAAAAATGAAATCCTGCCAAATGCTTCTGTTCATGAACTGAACTGTTCACAAACAAAAGTGTTCATGAACCAAGGTTCCACTGTATATGCAATTTTTATTCAGTTAAATGTAAGTGAAAAAAAAAAATATATATATATATATATATATGGAAATTTCATAAGTCACATGTCAGTCTAAAAAATAAAAAATGAGCAAATATATACATTTTTTCTAGAAGGATGATTATTTTAAAACAAAACCAATGCTTACCAAAATTCTCACTGGCTTCATTACTTTCCTAGTTATGACTCCCGGGGCTCTTAAACGAATGGCTTCCAAAATACACCATTTAATTAGCAAGAGCTTCTTCAGTGTATCCTCTGACACTCTGATCTTCTCTTTACCTGTCAAGAGAAAGAGAAGGAAGGACTAAGAGTCCAGACTATGACTAAGAGACCAGAGTGGGCCTGTGCACTCACTGTTGAGGCTCAGTACTGTCTCTGGCTGCCAAAAAAGTGCTACTTGTGGTTTTCCTTTTTTCCCTTTTCCTGTGACATCATAAATGCACATCTGACTACGGTGCCCACAGACCTATGGCTAACAAATGAAGAAAACCCCTATCAGGAAGGTGTTCAGTTTCCTCCTCTCATTTTGTCCTCCAGGTTCTCCTTCCATGAAAGAAGAAAGCAGTGGAAGAGGCGAGGCTGGCACTAAAGCACGAAGTGGAAGCCATTAGAAGCCCCAGCTTTCTTCCTCCATGTTCTCCCTGCCAGCTCATTAAATTATTCATTTCAGAATCCTGAGAAGAGGATTAGGATAGGGACAGCAGGGCACAGGAACTCTGCTGGAACAATGGGCATCCCCTCTTGAGTGGTGTACGGAACTTCCTTCCCTAAAGTGACATGCACACCTCAGTACTTACATTGAAGACACCTGAAAGGGAACTCAGGTCAGCCTTGTATTGCCTGAGGTACAGTCCATGCCTTTCAGCCTGATTAGACAGCTGAGGTAATAGTGTGTCACAACACGTACCATATGCCTTTACACCTGCCTAACCTACAAATAGCTGCCAAGAACCAAAAACATTACTATCAACTGAAAACGATCTTGATATACCAAGAAAAGACGGTGGCACTACAAATTTCACCTTATACATTTCTGGAACTATCCCTATATTTTCTAACCTAATTCAGAAAAATAATTTAGAAAAGCCATGGCTGGAATTAGATAATGTATATTTAAAGTGACTGAGACTTTTGCATATGGAACAGAGATCATTACTCAACCCTACTGCTTGGCATTTAGAGGACAGCAAAGTGCTAAGTGCTGCAGGAAGCAAGAAATTTAACTGTCAGGAGCCCTTACCTTCACACATTATAGATTTGAACTACAGCAAGGGTAAGTGTGTTCTTAAAATGGTGTTTAAATGAGAAATCTGGAGGCTATAATTTGTAGCATATAAACCTACAGTAGTGCCCAGCATGTGGTAAAGGCTTAATACAAGGAAGTATTTATCATTATTGCACCATCACCAAATGAATACAGTGACTCTACAGAAACCATGTCTTCCTGCTATGCTCGTACTCCACAGATGAGTTTCTTTTTCCCTCAAAACAACACAGCTTCCCTCCTTCGTTCCTTCCTCTCACCATCCCTCTCCCTCCCTCCTCCTCGAGCAGTACCAGAGGCTGAATCCAGGACCGTAGACATGCTAGAGAAGCGCTCCACCCGAGGTACCTCCCCAGCCATTCCTGAAACCTATACAGTGAAGGGCTGAGTCCCACACTAACTGAGACTCTTGTCTGAGGGACCGTTTCACTCTGCTGTGGCACAGGGGTGGTTTGTCCCTCAAGGTCCATGTTCTTGAAGCCGAGTCAGCAATGCACTGTACTGAAAGGTAAGGTGACTTTTGGTGACAGGTGACTGGGTCATGATCTCGCTCCCTAAGGGGTTAGTGTCCACCTTGCAGCACTGGGTTAGTGACTTAGAGAAGTGCTGCTGCATAGCATGGACCCCACATGATTGGTGTCTTTTGCACTCAGCTTTTCACTTCTCTGCTACATCGTGATGTAGCCAGGGGACTCTGGCCAGATGTTCTCTACTATTTGACCTCCTCACCATCATAGTTGAGTCAAAGAAACCTCTTCTCTTTTGGACTTCCCCAGCCTTGGGTATTCTGTTACAGCAACAAGAGGCCAGCAGGAGAGGTGCAAATGCTGAGTGAGGGCTATGGGTGGCCCTGGCAGCACTGTGGGACAGAGCTCTCGGCCTGGGGATCTGACTCCAGGCAGTTGGTGTTGCCACTGGGTTTTATTCTTGGATATCCTGGTGGTTCTGATGAGACTTGCAGGACTGTGTGGTATGGAAAATCGACGTCATCCAGCATAAATCCAACATTTTCACTTCAGTGAGTAACGTCTACCTGTCCCTCAATCATGGAGATAAAGTAACCTGTAATTTACCCAATCTCTCCACCTCGTGCACTTATTTCACCTAAAAAAATGGGAGTATTAAGTGTCTACCCCACAAGGTTGTTGTCACGATTAAAAAAGCAAAGATACACACATGCTTATAATTGGCAAGAGGTAAAAACTCAGTAGATGTAACCCAGCAGGCTATTCATTCCCCCTCCTTTCCCAGGTCTTTGAGAAGCTGGCTCTGTCTCACCCTTCAGGCCTGAGCTAAAATGTCTCCTCCCTACCCACCTTAGCCAGCATCTCCCTGATCACTATCATGACGTTTATCTCCTTATACTTCTTATTAATTTGGCTTACCATTTATATTTGGGCTCCTTAAATAATGCATGATTGTATTGGTTTCAGAATCTCGTTTCTTTTATCATTTGATGCACACCCAGTACCTAACATTGAGTCTTGTACAGGGGGGAGGGTGTGCCATACATTTTAATTAAATGGATAAATGGATGAATGAATGGAAGACTGTCTAAAATGACCAATGAAAACATCTGTGGTTTGTACAAGGGCATCAGAAGATACATAAGGAAGTGAAACCGGCAAGAGATTTTTGAAGGAAAATGTGAGTTGTTTATTTTTTGTGGTACTAGGGGTTGAATGTAGGGCTTCTGTGCTGAGATATCCCTCGCCATTGAAGCCTGTGATCCTCCTGCATCAGCCTTCCAGAGTGCTGGGAGTACAGGTTGACAGACACACTTGCCTGACCATTTTTAAATAAAAAATCATTTAGTAAAAAATGTGGTGTATGCCAGCGCAATGCTTCTCCAGCACCATGCATGCATGGTCCGAGTTCCCTATGACGTGGATACTGCAGGTCCAAAAACCACTCTGCAAGAAACACAGCGCTAGAGTAAAAGACATAGAAGATAGCTCCTGATAGTATTTATCAAATGTTCTGAGCTTAGGGCAGTTCTTAGCAGCAGCTTCAAAATTATTTTTTTAAAAATAGAAGTTAAAAAATTTTTTAAATGAGGGAAACATATTTAATGGGCAAAAATTATAATTTAAATCAGAAATCCTGAATGCATGTACTGACCTTGAAAGCCACTAGCTTTTATTAGCACGAACATACAAGGGTTTTTATTTCCCATTAAGTACCACAGAACTAGAAAACATGATGATCAACTCTGATGGAACACTAAATTATCCAGGACTTCAGCAGTGGAGCAAAATGTCATCAATTTTACAGGTGCAAAGGTGCCATTTTCACGTCCCAAGAGGGTACATAGGAAAAAATAATGTTAAGAAAATCTGTTTCCAGATATCCAACTTCTGTATTCACTCTTTTCTAAAATGGACCTGTTTTGGGGGGTGAGAGGTCAGGGTCTTGCTATGCAGTTCAGGCTGGCCTTGAACTCATGGCAATCCTCCTGCCTCAGTCTCCTGAGTGCTGGCATTACAGCCACAAGCCACTATGCCCGGTTTAAAATGGTCCTATCTAATAAAACACCATGGTCTTATTCTCCTTCTCCACCACATATCTGACTGTCTCTTCCCTACTTCAACAGTTTGTTGCCTCTCAACCTTCCTGATTTATAATCTGCTGCATTTTCCCTGAGGCACAAACATCTCTTGGGTACCTGATAAAAAGGTCAGCTAGATAACACAGGGTGCTGAGGAAAGTGCTTTGCAAAGCACAGTGGAGTGGACACAGGAGGGAAGTCCTGAGAGCAGATGGGTCTCCTCTCACCTGACCACCCAGTCCTGTGCACAGACTGTCCATCTGCTGCTATGTGTCCACTATGATGGAAGCAGAACTCGAAAGCAAGCAACACACAGCAGCGTGGTGATGCCCACTGAAAAGGGCCAGAGGAATTGTCTCTGCTGGAAAACAGGTTGCACTGGGGGATCAGTCTGATAACAAGGACTGCTCTGCGAATTTAGTTGGAGGCCGCCATTTCCCATAACCGAGTGAACTAAATCTGTGACTTCTGTTTTTTAAAGATTTTAAAGAGACTAAGAGCATGTTAGCAATATATGAGGAGGGACATCCTTTGAAAATATTTAAACAAATACTAGACATCAACTTCAAATTGAGTGGGGAGATAAATTCATTTAGAATGTACTTGAGAAAGGAAGGCGGGCGGAGGAAGGCAGGCAGCGCCTGATGGCATATGTCGTGATACAGCCCTGTGGTAGAAACCCTGAATGACCAGAGTGAGATGGAGATGAGTGGCCTGGGGCTGGGTATGTGCAAGGTGAGGAAGACGAGTGTGGAGACTTCTGACAGAGGGGCCAAGTCCCTCCGCAGGTGACTGGTAACCTGGCAGAAGGTCAGTGAAGATGCTCTGGGGGTGAATGGTGATGGGACTTTTAAGTCGTTTCTGAAGCCAGTGTGATATTTCCCTTTCCTTGCCTCAAATTTTTAGTATTTTAATAAAGGTAGGTATTAGTGTACTTTAACCGCTGGGAAAATCAAGATGCAGGAGATGGCCAGTGAGGTAACGCCATGTGCAAAGAGCCAGGGCCTGGCAAGGGGAAAGACAACAGATATAGGGAGCAAGGGTCCACAGGAGGCCGGAAGCCTCCATGTCCTCCAGCTTCTTTCATTTCTCCCTCCAGAGATTCCTAGAAATCTGAGGTAGGGCTCAGCCCAATTTCATTTTCCTCTGGAAAATCAAAGCAGTCCCAAGCAAGCTAGGACACTTGACAAATGGACATTATAAATAAGTTAGTAGTACCTAAAATTCAGATACTAGATCTCACTTTTTTCCCCTCTCAAAATCTATTTTAGAGCATCTACACTGGACAGATTCACCAAACGCTCCTTCTTCATTTTAAAAATTTTAATGTACTGCCGCCATAGGATACAGAAAAATATTTTTCTACTTGGCTAGGGATAGGTGGTAACTGAAGACTGGGGTTTACAGCGCAAATCAGATCTGAGCTCCAAGTGACCCACTCGTCTAAGGCCTCATGCAGACCCTGAAAAAAAACTTAAAAATGCAGTCATGGTGCAGTTTTTTCAGAAAAAGAGATTTTTAATTTGTATTATGTTTTATTATTAGACTAGGTGAATGATGTACGTATTATTTTACATTGTAATATGTAGTACAGAAACAAAAGCTTATTTTGAGTTGCAAATATCTGAACCTCTAACTCATAAATATACAGATGATACTACACTTAAAAATAAATATTTTGACCAAATATTTTTAGTTTCTTGCCCTAGTGTGATGTGGGACAAATAATGTAATATTCTGGAACCAGGCAAACCAAAGAAATAAAGTAAGTTGTCAAGCATCTTTAAGGACAAAAGACCTCTGTTGTTAGGACATTTAAAAGTGGCCTCTTCCCATGCAGTACATATGCTAGTGCACATCTGTGGTCTGTTTCTCCAGCTCTGTGACTCTAAAATTAGAAGGCGCCACTTGGAAGAACGCCAAGGTAATCATCAGGAGGACCACAGTAGGAGAGGACCAGGAAAGCTACTACAGGCGATGGGGGGTTAAATTTAGAAACCATCTGTTTAACTCTTGGCATAAATACATTAAAATCGAACCTTAGGATATTTGAAACCAAATAAAACAAAGGATGATTCATGCATTCAGAAACAGCAAAGGAAGTCTCTAAAATATTTTGTGTAGTTTTGAGACTAAATAGTTGTAGTGGTATAATGCAGCAACTATCAATTACGTGTGAAAGTTACATAACGGAGACTCTGTTATTCAGTCACTGATTCGCCTAACACCAATTTGCTACACACCTGTTATGTGCGAGGCCAACCAGGTGCTGAGGGAGCGGGGAAGAGAACAAGCTCATGTTCAGGCCATCAAACCTCTCAAACATTTGGGAGCCTTTCACGCATTCCTCATGACCACCTGCCACCTAATTCAGCCTTGGAAAGGTCAGTGCATGAAAAGAGTCAGGCTCAGGGTGTCAGGTAGCCCTCAAACCCAGGTCTGCCTCCACGGAGGGCCTGGACTTGCTAAGGTGCTGATGCTCCCCCAAGAAGGAAGAGGAAAAAGACAGACACAGCCACTGCTGGGAAGCACTGTGCATGCAAGGATGCAAACCAGCTCTGCACATTAATGGCTGTGCTATAAGTTCCACAGGTGAGGACCCAAGTGTCAGTGGAGTCCACCCCACCATCCCTCCTGCTTGGGCTGGAAGGATGGTGGAAGAAGGAAAATGAATGAATTCCAAACTTAATCATGAAAACATGATTTCTTGGGCTTAAAAGAAAAGTCAAATACAATTACTAAAGGAAGCCCTTTGACAGATGTTCCCTTTGCTTTCTTAATAACTCAAGCTGTTCTCCTTATACACACAGAGACACACAAACGCGTGGTAAATAAATAACGTGTAAAATTTGTTTATATAGTCCTGGAGTAGCACAATACAAAGACTTAACTAATAATTCTGGAGGAATAATCTATGTTGTGACAGAAAGAAGGGCATGGGAGACCTTTGTTGAGTCATTTCCACCTCTGGTCCTGTGGCCTATCCAGACCTTCCAGACCTTTCCAGACCTTTCCAGCAGAGCCAGCAGCAGACCATGTCTGCCCAAAGGAAAAGCAGGAGTCTATGCCAATATGAAGGACACGGAGAGACAACGGAAGGCAAGTGGAGAAATCCCGCAGATATCTCACAAGCACCTTCCTGAACGGTGTTTTGCTCTTCTCTTGCTTGTGAAAGCTCACACCCTCAGTTCTGCTTGCCATCAGTGTGATGAGGTCCTCTTTTCACATTCACAGCACAGCAGGCTTAAAATCCATAAGCCACAGTACCCCCGAGGGCCAAAGGGCCACAGTACCCTGAGGGCAAGTGAATCCCAGGTGAAAGCGTGCAGGACACCTTCTGAGAACCACAGGCACTGACAGGTAACCTTCTGCAACGATCCCTACCAAAATGTGGTTTGGCAGTCAATTTTCTAAATTTCACAACAGTAATTTCTTTAAAAAATAAATCAAATAAAAGAAGTTAGTGGTTACTTTGGACTGTCATTTCAAAACCTATGTGTCAGCTTCGAAAAAAATACAGTATTTCTATGACTGCCGCATAAAAATAAAGAAGTAATGACATCACCTGCTGTCGGAGGCTAAAGACAGGAAGCTATTTAGTTTTCTGGCTTATTTTGTCAACCAAGGACCTCAAGATAACCCCTAAAATATTCAGTTTTTAGAGAAGATAAATAAAGTCAAAGAGAAGCAGTAAATAAGAATTTATAGTACTGCAGAGGCAGCTTAAAAGAATTTTGTCTTCTTCCTTTCATCTCAGGAATTTAAAAAATAATGTAAGTAATGTTCAAGAATTGCATTTTAAAGTGCATTTACTTGGTTGCAGAAATACTCTTCTATATTTATAAAACAGCTGTTTTCTCCTAAGAAGAAACCCATTTTCACAGGAAAAGATTAGCACATCTCACACAAGGAGTATAACAGTGGATACAGATTCCTGAAGTAGATTATAGATTCATCAAAGGTTTCCTATGTAAAATGATCCCACTGTAGTCATTTATAAGGAGTAAAAAAGGGCTGGTTAGCGATTTGTGGGACTTTTTAGTGAGATAAAGATTTACTTGCCATCTCTCCTATGGATAAAGCAATAAAACTTTTTACTACTGTTTTAATTTTGAAAAAGAACTTTGTGAAACTGATCTTTGATAACCAGAAAAGAAAACTCAAAGACGCTGATGATCTTTTCCTTCTCCAAACTTTTATTTCCCTCTCTTCTAGAAGGCAGTGAGAAGATACCAGCATTGAGAAGCAGAGACAGGCAAGGATGGGAGGAGAAGAAACAATAAAATAAGGAGCCAATGAGCCAGGTCACATGGCTGAGCAGGCTCAGCAAGAGACATGTTTTGAGGGACTGGGCTTTTCCCAGTGTGGCTGATTCTGCTCTGGGCGGGGCTCTCCAGGGAACAGGAGCCACAGGACCAGAGGTGGGAATATCAGTGAGCCCCGAAATCCTCCTGCACATTGTAGGGGTGACTCTGGATTTATGTCACCTGAAGACGTACAATAGGAATTTTTTTGGCACCTAAAATAATTATAGAGTGAAATGATTTTCCTAATAGTGAAAAAGGACAGTTAACAGAAGATTCCTGAGTGCTAACCTTTAGGCATTCAGACTGGGGGAGAGCAGAGATAAGCCTGAGTCCAAGGTGGCACAGTGCTCAGGATCCACAGCAAGGTCCTGGCGGGCCCCTACCCCAGCTTCCTCCAAGCACTGCAGTCATTTCGGAGCTGCTAGCTCCCATTCTTGTAACTTTTCCAGAGGTAGGTATGGTTTTCTGGCCCCTGAGGGAGGCAGGAAGAAACTTTAACATCAGAGACACACATTCCTACTGAAAGTCCTAGGTAATAACCTCCAGGAAGCAGACTCTGCTGGCTTCTTCAGCGAAACATCCATGGTAGACTGAGTCTGAAAGAGGCAGTGATGAGAGAGGCTGGGGGCGTGACGATGCAGCCCGGCTCAGCACAGATTATTACAGCATCAGAGATAAGGACAGCAAGAGGCTGGCGTCCCTACCCTGCCTGCCACCCGCGTGTGCGCAGAGAGTAATATCCCAGTCCCATTCTGTCTCTTGAAAAGAAGTGCCACTATGCCAAATAACCATACGAGACCCTCCTCTCAGAACAGAGTATCTCACACTATTCATCAGTATTACTCTCTATAATAAAAGAGAGACTTCCAACTTTTCTACTGATTAGAAGATAAAATGGAGTCTGCTTCACAGTTACCATGCCTTTCAAGGGATAAAGGACACAGTCCAGTTTGTAATAAATGTAGAGAAGATATTGCCTAAATGGGACAACAGTAGATAGATAAAAGCTGGACTAAATCTCAGTCGAAAAACATCGCTTCTATGTGGTCTGTGTATTAGTTCTGAAATTCTGGCTTGTGATCTTTAGAGGGAAGTCTACCCAACTTTCAGATCTTTCACTTCAGCAGTTTCTGAAGAGGAAAAGAGAGAATCCCAATGCCTGAATCACTCTCTAACGGAATGCTATAAAAAAGGAACCAGAGAAAAATGTTGTGAATCAATACAGCAGATTTGTAGCACTGCACAGGAGTCAGATAATGAATCAGCAGGATGCGTGGCCTCCTCTCCAAGCCTGGAAACTGGAATAGGGTGTGAACAACCTGTAGCCCTTGTAGGATAGATAGCTGTCAATGCCCTCATACATTTGGCACTAATATTATATATTGTTTGTTCCAAGAAAACCAAATCACTTACTATTTGTATAGCCACACACATGATTTGATAGATTTCTAAAACACTTTCCTCTGCACACAGGTCAGGAAGCTGAGCTTTCTTTATTGGGCTTATCTCTGCTTGTTTCAGTTCAGATGATGAATCTGAACTGGAAAGTTCAACATAATAATCACCACCTGCAGTTCCTAAATCCCCCAGTCTCCAACAACAGCAAGAACTTGTTCTTTTATAACAATTTGGAGGTGAACTTGACCTGACCTCCACACCCAGTGCTGCTACATAATAGATGCACCATGTTATTTTAAATCAGGAAAACCCTGAATTCCACAACTGTGGCCTTGCAGACCAACTGAGGCAAGAGGCCAGGCTACTAGAAGGAACAGAGTCAAGTCACAATCTCTTCTGCTCCCACGTGAACATTTAGAAAATAAGAATATTGGACCAGAGGGCTCCTTAAGAACTTGACCATAATTAAATTCTGGGATTCTACCTGGTTTCTAGGATTCTAAGTTAATATACTGAAATATATAACAAATTATGTTGAACTCTGAATTATGCGGAATTTCTATTAAAGTATAGGTATTTAGCTTTGGGGTTATGTTACCCAACTTTCTATTTCGATAACAAAGTATCTGAGAGAATTAACTTATAATATATAAGTGCATTTATTTTGGCTCACAATAGTGGGTCCCAGACCAAGACTGGGCAGAGCCACTGCCTTTGTGCTCTGAGGGCGCAGAGGACAATGGTGGAACATGTGGCAACATGAACGACACACCAGAGGGCGGAAAGAAGAAGGGGAAGAGCAAGAGACCAGCCCTTTGGGACGCTAGCTCTCAGTGTCCAAGGATTTCCCTCTAGGTCACCACTAAAGGCCCCACCACCTGCAAACAGTGCCACTCTGGGGACAATGACATTAAAACGGGAGCCTTGGGGGCACTCAAGATCCAAATAGCACACAAATCCATGTGACGAGCATGGATTCTTGGCTGTGTGCTCGGTGCTGTAAACCTCACAGGTTCAGTACCTGCTCCACCCAGCACAGAAGTGATGCCTTCCATGATGGTCTTGTGGACGTCAGCGTGCGACAGGATGAATGCGAGGGTCCAAAAGGTAATCTTAAAAAGAAAAGGACATCAAAATTACAAATGTCTTTGAAGGGAGTCCAAAGCAAAATGGGTATTAGCCATAAATAGGTAAGAGAATCAAGGGCAGTGTTTAACCTTAAAAGTAAGCTATTCAAGAGCATCTCTGAAGACAATTAGAATTTATCAGTAAGAGAGGTTCTGTATCTCTAAGAGGCCAACTTTATAATTTCATTCTGTTACTATAGTTTAATTAAATTGTTTATATAACTATGCAAAATAGGAAGTTTTTTTTTACTAACAAGCAACCAATATTATAGAAATATACATTAAATATTCAGAAACAAGAAATTATGACATTTAAGAATGTAAATCTCAGTCAGGCATGGTGGTACATGCCTGTAATTCCAGTACTCTATGAGGCTGAGGCAGGAGAATGGCAATTTAGTCAGATTTTATCTGAAAAATTAAAAAACCACAGGGGTGGGGGAGGGTAGTTTGAAGCTAGGGATATAGCTTAGTGCTTAGGCCTTGGGTTCAATCCCCAGTACTGCTCTCTCTAAAAAAAAAAAAAAAAAAGTTACTCTAAAACAAAAACACTTTTAAAAGAATTTCCTTAAAATACAAATGAACTAGTAAATATTACTTCCTGCAAATGAGACAAGCCCAACAAACTGTACTTAAAATCCCACAGGCTGAATTATGAGAGTGCCCTCCTGAAATGGGGGGTCACTCACACCTGGCCTACTGAATGTTATGGCACTGGATACCTTTGTAAGTTCTTATCCCTGACCTATCTAGACGACCTCATCTCTTTCCCCAAAAATGTATTCACGACAACATTTTGTCACTGTATATCTTAAACATTAACTTCCTATTGAAGTAGATGTTTTTGTTTCTAAGGTTCACAATAAAGGAAACCTGTGTGATATCATAAAACAAGCTGGGGGAAAGTTTCCCTTTCATTTTTTTGCTATAAACATTTATTATGAAATCCATTCTTGTTATCGTTTGGGTCTGGATGTCCCCCACAGCCTCAGGCAGTCAGTCATGGAGGTGCTTTTCCAGAGGTGGGCTTCTAGAGTTTGTGTTTGATTCATGGTCCAGTGCTGGGATTACGGGTGTGAGCGTTACACTCAACCTGGGGTGGGTAGTCTACATGCATTATAAGGGACAGACAGAGTCTGCACGCTCCTTCCTTTTTGCTCTTGTTGCTTTTGCTGTTTTCCACAGCCATGAACTGTTGCCCAGCTGCCATGCCACTCTGCCTTGGAGCCAGCTGGTTATGGACTGAAACCTCCACACATTGTGAGCTAAATAAACCTTTCCCTCTTTAATTTTGGGTGATGGGTATTTTGTCTCAGCAATGAGAGAAAAGTAACCAAGACAATTCTGAAATGACTCAAGCGATGTTTTGCGTAACTGAAGTTGTTCTGCTTCTTTTTGCCTGTTTTGCCTCTCCTCTACACCCAGACAGAATCCCAACACTCCCCTCTGTGGCGGAAAGAGGAAGAGCAGTTGTCCAAAGGAACATGCCCTGGGTGACATTAAATTGACAGGAGGAGTCCTCCTTACACAGTGCTGTTTACATAAACAAGACACACAGGAGAGCCATATCCTCCCTTGCTGATGCTCGGTCTCTTAGGAAAGAGGTGTTTTGTGTTATCTCACCCGTCTGCAAAGATGAAGAAGCAAGGGTTCAGATACCTTTCTTCCCTGTCTCCTACCGCTGACCTTTCTCCTTAGTGCTAAATTACTGAATTTAATTAACCCTCCCAATTGATTCATCTTATTTGAAGAGTTAGCTTCATATTGGGGGAAAAACCCTAGTGATAATACTGAAGGCTTTTAATTACAAAGAAGAAGTATGCAGAGTGGCATGTGCTTAATTGTGGACTTAGAGATTTACTAAAATTGGGCACTGATTGTTTCTGAGGAACACAGGGATCTGAACTACATATGGCTGTGTAGAAGTGTTAAGTTCCCACTTTAAGACCTCTCTTTTCTGAACAGATTTCTTTTCTTTTTTTTTTAAATCTATGATCTTTTCTACTTTAGAAAACCAAAGTACTTTTTAAAAATGAGAAAAAGCATGTAAAGAGAGTAGGGAGTTAGTAAAATGTTCATATGTGATACAGAATCAGGAGGCAGGAATTTGGCCCTGGGATCAGTATGTTCCCATCTGGGAAGGGGGCAGATCTGCTCCTTCCAACAGAACCAAGTGGGGTTTGAACACAGGGGTGGAATCCATGCCACGGCTGGGCACAAATGTGGAGGTGCATGGTTCCCTGGCCGCAGAAGCAACTGCCTTGATACATTTTCATCATTCGGGAAAGGAGGGGAAGGACAAGAAGAGCTTGGTTCCCTGCTGAGTCAGGAGAAAACAGATTAAGTGTGGGCCTCGGGGTCTTCCTCTCATGCACCCCGAAACATATTTAACGATTACTGACAGAGCCTCTGAGGCAGGCCAGGTCTGCACCCATCATGGTCAACTCAAATAGTATAAGACAACTTCTATGCCAAGAACTTGCCCCTCTGGTTGGGGATGTGAGGCACACAGTGGCAGGGCCACTGTATGACAGGCAAAACTACTGTGGGGCTGAGATGGTATACACTGGAGATTACTCCTGAAGTCCTTAGAGAAAACCTGGGAGAGGAAGCAGATACGAAGGGTGAAATGCCAGCTTTGCGAATGGCTGGAGAAATGTTCTAAGAAGTTCAGTCCATGAGTGGTCTTCTCATAGAAATCACTTCCTACATGATGATTACTGTCTCAAAGCACACTGAGGTCATGGCGACCTCCAAGCACAGTACTCAGCCCACAGTAAACCTTAGCTCTGAGCCTTGCAGTCCCAAGGCAGAGGACAAAGGAGAAGGAAGCAGGGATGTCACCTAGGCCCCACTGAGGCCACAATGTGCCTCTGGCAGGGCTTTAGCAGCTCCCTCGGCAGTGATGCAGGACATGAAAGCCAGGACACAGGAGCCACTGAAGCAGTCGAGCATGCGAAGGCCAGGGCTATCTCCATTCACTGTCCCTGGGGTGCTGGAAGCCCCATCCTTGACTGAAACCAGGGTGGTGAGTGTGGTGAGGGAAGAAAATGAACACATGCTGAGCACCGGTGCTGTGCCTGGCACCGAGAGCCTCCTGCCATCCCTTCCAGTGCAATTCTCAGAAGCAGCCCCTGCGGTAGGCAGCCTAAATCACCTGGCTGCCGCTCAGCAGGGCCAGGAGGAGCCGGCGGGACGGACTTCCACTCATCACCAGATACTTGCTTTCCGGATGAAGGATCTCAGCCTTTTCCGCCCAGCGCCAGGGACACAGTGAGAGCACTGACTTGCTCCGAGTCAGATCAGTGGGGCTATGTGTGGTTTGTCCCCTCTTGGGGAACCTTCCTGATGAAATCTTGGAAATTAATCCCAGACAGAAGCAGCTGTTTTGCTGCTGCTCTGGGAGTTGTTCTGAGGTTTGCTTTTCAGTGTTGCCATAGCTTAATCAGTTTCCAAGCAAATTAAGGAAAGATCAGAGAATTATATTGGAGGAACATAAAGCAGGGAAAGGGATTAGACTATTGGTTCTTGTCCACCCCAAGTGACATTTATAGTCTCATGGGTGACACATGTTGGAGAAAAGAGGTCAAAATTTCTACTCTGCTCTTTACCTAATAAATTTTACAGCAGGTTATAGGAAACTGAGGTATTAGGTCTTCAGACAGGGGAATGGCAAATATGTAATCCTTAAAACATTCTCCTTATTTCTGTTAGAAGAAAAAGGAAAAAAGGTCACCCTTATCACTAAAGATAAATGAGTGTACTTGTTTAGTAGATAGCAAATATATAAAAAGGTTACACTTTAATGTCACATGACAGAGGGAGCAGCTGAGGCTGATGTAAGAGACTTCCGACCCCAGAAATTGGTGTGGATGCAACAGAGGTGATAAATCTTGTGGCTCTAGTCTAGCTCAGAATAGCTTTAAAAACAGTTCTAGCCAGGCTTACTGATGTATGTCTGTGATCCCAGCAGTCTGGGAGGCTGAGGCAGGAGGGTAGCAGATTTAAACCCAGGCTGGGAAACTTAGCAAGACCTTGTCTCAGAAAAAAAAACACTGATGACGTACTTCAGTTTGAAAGGCGCGGTTTTGGAAAAGGAAAGGGGATTACGGAGAGGGGAGGGGAATAGGGGGAGAGGAAGGGTGAAGAAAAGAGGAAAAGGAAAGGAAAGCAAAGGACACTGTTTTTAAAAGCCTCTGCTGTGGTTAGGTAGATGGAAAATTCCAGGGTCATCAGCTTCTCTCCAGGGAAGACAGGACCGAGAGGCCTGGTGATGTGCATGGTGTGCACACAGACTGAGAATGGCTCATGGTCACTGGGCATCTGCTGAGCTGGTCCATGGAGCCCTTTTGACTTTGCAAAGCAATGGAACCATGCAGGTCAGTGGCCCTACCTTCCCAGGCCACTGTAGGCCCAGGCCTACAATGGCAGTTTAACATGTGTTCTCTCTGTTACCAATCAGGAAATGAACAACTCAAGTTACCACCGTAACAGTCCACAGCTCCAGCTGGGGTGTCTGGCTTTAAGCTTAACTCTGTCTGACACTATTCACTCCCCTACTTTCTGACCAATCACTGGTGGGGGCTGGGCCTCACTGATCTTGCTGTACCAACACCTAGCACACTGCCCACACAGGGAAGGCTTGTTTAGCAGGTCAGTGCCAGCTAGTGTCAGGCTGGCTTCTCCTTGTCAGGCACTGCCCTGAAGAGTTGGGACAGTCTCTGCCTCCTATGTGACCCAGGCAGGTTCCAGTGGGCATTTTGCTTTGCTTTTTATCTCACAACTGAATCAGCTGCAGTGTTTTTCTTTCTCTATTATAAATGAAGGGGTAGAGGAAAAACGAAGAAAACACAAGCAGACACAAACACACTCTACTTCCATATGTGACTGTATACTTACAGGAACAGCATTCGACAGAGAGGCCCACAGCATCAGGAGCCCGTAGCTTGCACCGTGCCCATCTGCTTCCCCCTCTACCACCTCCAGCACAGCCTGCATTAATGTCTGTTTAAAAGAAATAAATATGGTCAAACCGTGGCTATAGGTCGAAGTGCTATAAACAAGAGATCATGCAGCTTCCTTTTATTCCAGAGCAGAGCCAGGGATGCTCCAGACCTCAGTGGAAGACACACAGACCTGGAATAACACTGCCAATAACGAATGACTGTATGTGAGCACGTCCAGGGTAGCCCGGGGCACACAAACCTTGAACCAGGAATTGAACTTAGGACCTTGAACTTGCACTAACCAAACTCCTTTCTCAGCAAACATTCTTAGCTGTCATGCTTCATTTCTGTCTCCACATGTACTTTAAGAAAAGAAGCTAAGGAGTACTCACCACAGAATCAGCCTTTTCAGGTTTGTATGCTTTTATATCTGGAATGCTTTCCTCAAACAGCGCTAGGAGCCACCTTTTGGATTTTGACCAGTTTCTGTGTGAGAAAAGAAAAGGATGTGCAGAAATTAATCCAAAAGTGTACAGGGAAAAACAAGGAATCAAAGGGGAAGTCTGTGGAGCTAGAATTCTTTCCTTACATCCTGTCTTCATTTTCAGGCACAATGTTCTAGAGGTCTCCCTTTAGAACTTGGTCCAGATGGACAGTTGATGGGAGAAGGCCACATTTGAATGTTCTCTGCAAGTAGACATTTGGATTGCTTGTGGACTGGCACTGTGTAAGAACACAGGTGACCACTGGTTCAATTTCCTCTTTTTTGAACCAGGAATTGAACTCAGGGCCTTGCACTTGCCAGGCAGGCTCTGTGCCACTGAGCTGTTTCCCCGGCCTCAATTTCCTTTTGCTGTGGCTGCTGTCAGTTGAGATGGATGAAAGCCCAGCACAGGCATCAGCTGCTGGATGAAGCCAGGCAAAGAGTGACCAGTGTCAACTATAAGCTGAAACCTTAGTCTCCATGGTGTACTAGGAGGGGGTCTTTAGGCAGTGATTCCAGGTAAGTACGAAGCCCTCATAGAGACTGGACCCTTGGAAAAAACCCTGGCAGGGGTGTGTGTGCAGGGACACACAGTGAAACTGGCAGTGGACTGCTGGGATGTCACCCCTCCCCAGCACAACCCCACTTCTCCCCAGGCCCCAGGCTGCCCGACCTGGAGCCATAAGGCTTGGAGTTCTGACATACGATCTGAATGAACTGACACATACAGCAACCTCCAAGAGATTAGAAAGTCACATGGCTACTGCACCTGAAACACTTCACATGTGTCCATCTGAGCCAGCTGTGGAAATACACCTGGCTACCCCTGCCTCTGCCTCAGAAAGAACAGGGTGTGTGGTCGCTCTGATGACTGAGCAGGACCCAACTGGGCCAGCTCTGGTCGGCAGGGGGAAAGACTTGGGAATAAGTCCTCTCATTTTGTTCAGGAGAAACAGGAAGAGGAGGCAGCACACCTCTCATCTGTTCCTTCTCAATTTATATCTGCACACCGAGCAAACACAAAGGAGGCAGAAGTCGCTTCTCTGCCCCATGAGCTGGTGTCACATCTACCTGTGAGGGAGCCGAGCGGTGCACAGGCTGCTGAGGTGAGTGGGGCCAGTGGGTCAATCACAGAACACGACTCTACCTCAGTAGCCACTCTGGCATCTGGGATCCGTACTCAAAACCCTCATCGTAAGTTTGAAAATGCTGGCAGAAGTCCTCAGTTTCCCTCTTGTGTGAGGGAAACATGCCTTTCTTAAAAAGCACGTTCACTGTGACGGGATATAGCAGACGCCTGAGGAGACAGAAACACACACAGTTCAGACCCTCGGCCAATGGAGAAGCTGTCAGGCACAGGGAGGGCAACTGACCCTTCCGGGGAAAAGTCCATCTGGAGGGTTCTTAATATTTGTTTGTTTTTGTTTTTTTGGTACTGGGGATTGAACTCACAACCTCGCGCTTGCCAGGCAGACGCTTATGCCACTGAGCTAAATCCCTAGCCTTTAATGTTTGTTAACTGTAGTCAAAACCATTCAGGGAGAACTGAAATTGCGGTCTTAATTACCTGAAGATTTAAAAATCCTTTCTAACCAAATGTATGCTGACAAACAGAATCAACAGAAATAAACTGATACAATAAGTGTGAAAAGCATTCATTTAGAAAATACTAACAACAGCTAAGGTAACAGTCCATGCCTATAGATAGCAGCAAACAATAACCGAAAGGAGAAGCAAAGGCAGCATTAGTCATGGAATTTCCTAATTTTTCACAGGGTCCCACATATTCAGACCAACATGTATTGAAATATAGCACTTATCAGTGATTTTTACTGTGAATAAAGTGATTTTTACAGTGTATAAAGTGACCATTGTGGCACAATGAAAAGAATAACAAAGATATTCAAGGATAGTCAATATTCAAATATAAATATTTTTTTATCGAAGATGGCACAGAAAATATTTATCATTCCTTCAGTTTTTCTTTTCCCCAAAGTTTCAAAAATACTCAGGGATTACTTTGTTTTCTTACAATACTGGGCATGCTTTGGCAAATTTTAAGGTGGCTTGGTTATTTTTGCTTCCCCCTCTAACTACCACCTCTAACACCACACTAGTTAACATTCTGTTTTAAATCTTAACTGCTGAAACTATGCCTTCTGTGTTAACGGCTTGTCCAGAAAGCTTCAGGACGTGACTGCTTCCTCCTGCTCCCTGCAGTTCTCCTATCTCTTGGGACCTCCTTGCCAGGACAGTCGGAGGACTTAGTCCAGAATGCCCAGTCCAGAGTGACTTGGCTTTAGCTGCGCCGTTCAGACTTCTGTCTTCACATGATTCCATTCTCTCCATGGGCCCCACCACGTCTCCCCATCCTACTGATCATGAACTGCACTGAGTGGACGGCGATTAGGTGAGGCAAATACAGGTGGAAAAGACAAAGCCATTGGAAGGACTAAGGGAAATGACTGTCTTAAAATGATTCTCCTGGCTTATTTGTGTACCATAAAACAGGAGCGGAATTGCCCATTAATTAGAATTTGAAAGATTTAGAGAAATCACTTAACCTCATTAATCAGACTTCGCTAATCCGCCAGGTAATTTGCGAAACCCAGTGTGGTAGCTTCGGTTGTATCTGAAGATTAAAGGTTAAAAGATACTAAAGCATCGAATTACCTTACTAAACCGATCAGGTCCATTGTCCCATGAGGGCCTAAGTCTTCTAATTGTTCATGGAATTCTTCATTCAGTTGCTCTGTAAACTGACACACGTTGAAAGTCCCCATTTTCCCTTTCATTGTAATATAGAGTTTTTCATGCAGTGTTAGAAAGATATTCTTTGGAACTGATGCTATAAATAGAGAAAACTATTTTCAAAATAAGTCACAACCCCTAGAAGTGTCCATTATACCTCTACCCTTATTGGGTGAGTAAAGACCTTTCCCAATATCCTTCCAGTACACACAATCACCTTCTGCACATAAAAGTGGACAAAGATTCAACCTAGACTTGGAGATACTCATGTCTAC
>PVJX010017572.1:23631-38337 GCA_004027295.1 Dolichotis patagonum | reverse complement strand
GGCTCCAACTCAGTGATACAGCACCTACCTAGTATGTGCAAGACTATGGGTTTTGGTCCATAGCCCTGCAATCACCCATGCATCCACCCATCCACCCGTCCACCCGTCCACCCATCCACCCACCCACCCATCTATGCGGTGCATTTGCAGGACGAGGCAGGGTAGAGCCAGGCTCAGTAATTCTCCGAGAAAATCAAAGGGAGGAGGTGGGAGAGGTGCCTTCCTTAGGGTCTCTGCACATGGGTGACAGCGTGGCTGATGCTACACTGCACTGTGTGGACTCCTGGCAAACATTTGAACAATTTCTCACTTCCAACCACTCCCTTTCCCTGTTCCCCATTTTATAGCCTCATCATTTAACTTTAGGCCTGAGCCAAAGAAAAAGGGAAAGAAATCTGAAGACAGGAGCAGAAAAACCACACACAGCCCTTCAACACCACGCTGCAATCACCTGCCGCTCGTGACAGCACCCTGAGGTGGACACCACGCCCCCTCGGCCCTCACCCTATGCACTTTAATTTAGCCCTTGCTCTGGACGTTTTGCAGAATTGGGAGGGAAGTCCCCAGGGTCTCAGAAAGTAAATCTGAGGTCCCCTCTGTGTCACAGAGATTCACTGACAACTGGGTCAGCTCCCCGCTGCCCACAGCCTGAGCACGCAGGGCTCCGTGAGGCTGGCTGCGGAGGAAGAGCTGGCCGCTGGCACCCCGGCTGAGCTGGGTGGCACAGTTCGCCTGACCACTGACAAGGCAGGGGTGCCAGGGCCGTGCGCATCTGGAGGTCATATGCAGAGGGTCTCAGCCTGCTTGCCTACCCTAGCTGCTGGCACACAGCCTCCTGTGCCCTCCCCAGGACTTTTCCTGTACATCTTGTTCCTGGGCACCCCAGCCTGGCACCTGCGGAGGCGGTCAGCCTGCTGCCCCCTGGTGGCAGAGGGGGGACACAGCCGTGCTTGGCTTGCTTTGGAACAGACTGGAGGGGAGACCCGGAGCTCCCGGAAGCGCTGCGGCCTGAAGCGTGTGCTGCGCTGCAGTCCTGACTTCCAGCGTCAGCAGCGTCCCAGCCCTTGGGGAAAACCGATGTCTCTGCTCGGGAGCATTCATGCCCCTTAGCTGTTTTGAGAGAGGTGGGAAGACGCTTGGCGTATTTATGTAACTGACTGTACCAAGAATCCAAATTCAAGCCGGGCGTAGTGGCACAAACCTGCAATCCCAGCACTGTGAGGCCGAGGCGGGAGGAGGATGGCTGTGGGTTCAAGGCCAGCCTGGCTGGAAGGCCTGTCACAAACAGTCCAATGCAACCCCAGATCTTTCCAGACCTACAGCCCGTGCACCTGCTGCCACATGGGAGAGAACGCCATAAAGCGCAGGCGTGACCATTGCTACCCACTTGTCACACAGCTGGGGACAGGGCAGGAGCGATTGCCCCGGCTGGCCTCTGTGAGTGCGAAGAAGACTGGGTACCCCACGCCCCCACTCTGGGGAATCAGGGAGCCCAGAGAAGGTAGCGCAGTGTGTGACAGAGCCCGGCACCCCGCCACCTGCAGCCCCGGAGCCAGGCAGGCTTAGTGCCCTCACCCGGAGGAAGGGGTGTTCCCGGGGCTGGGAGCTTGCGGACAGGAAAGCAGTCCTGAGGGGAGAGGACCTTGCCGGGGTGGGGTGGGGACTGGGAAGCAGGAAATGACATTTCACACTGAGAGCCTGGCCCGGCCACAAAGGGAAGACACAAGCGATCACAGGCCAGAGACAAAGCCCATGTGTTGTGGAAGTCTGTGTGTGTGTGTGTGTGTGTGTGTGTGTGTGTGTGTAGATCAGGTCTGGCGCAGCCCCCCTGGAGGGTGCTGCGGGGCCCCGCTGCTGCCTTCTGACGTCCAGGACACGCAGGGTGTCCCTGAGAGACGCCGCTGGCCAGACTGAACCCCCAGAGGCCCCTGTTTCTGGGACTTCTTGCTGCCCTGAGCTCCCCTCCTCCGGCGGTGGCCTCTCTTGGCATTTGAAGGGCAGCCACAGCCCATGCTTCCTGGAGCAGCAGGGGAGGTGGTTTGGGCTCAGGGCCAGGGAGCCCCAGACCTCTGGGGGACCTTAGGCTTCTCCCTCCTTCCTAATTCCTACCTGTGTGACCCCTATTTCCACCTTCTATCATTCCAGAAACATGTGCAAGGCTGGGTGTGGTGCTGTACCTCTGTCATCCCAGCACTCAGGAGGCTGAGACAGGAGGGTCACTGCAAGTTCGAGGCCAGCCTGGGCGACATAGGGAGACCCTGTCCCAAAAAGAGAAAGGAGGGGAGGGAGGAAAAAAGGGAGGACGAAAGAAAGAAGCTGTAGGCACAGAGAACAGTGGGGGGATGAGCCTGCATGCTGGGACTCCGGGTCAGCCTGGGACTCAGTGAGGGCAGTTAGAGTGGTTTCTGACCACAGCCCTGAACTCCTGGTGTGAGAATCCAGCTTCCAGATTCCAGGGTTCTCCCCTCTCTGAAACTGACCTCCGAGAGTCAGGGGTACTATATAAGGACTGTGAGAACCACGCTGTCTCTGTGGCAGCTTCCCAGCGCCAGCTCTACTGTGGGGTGCGGGGAGTGTGCCCCCTCCCTGCCGGGCTGCAGCCAACGAAACCTCAGGGATGGACTCAGGGCCTGGAGTTCGGTGTCATCTGCAGGGCCACAAGGTATCACCCGTTCGATGTTTTGCAGCCTTTTAAAAGCCATTGTTAGCTCCCCAGCTGTGCAAAAACAGGCAGGGGCTGCAGGCTCCATAGGCTGCCGACCGGAAGTGTCTGGAGCTCCAGCAGACAAACACAGGTGGCTCAAGCCTTTCACCCAGCTCTCCTGGCTACTCCAGGTTTGTCACGGGCTCCAAAGATGACGGTAATGTTAAGGTCCCCCAAAGTGGCCTTGCCCTCTCCGCTTCACGAACTCTTCTAAAATAGCTGATCAGGGGCTGGGGAAATAACTTAGCAGTGTAAGGGCCTGCTGGGCAAATGCAAGGTCATGAGTTTGATTCCCAGTACCATGTTGTAGGCCCCTTAAGGGGTTCTCAGCCAATCTCAAACTGGTTCCCCCAGGGCCAGGACATTTCCATCCACTCTCTTCCAGCTGTGCAAGTCAGGGACCTGACAGAGCCCAGTGCCAACCAGCCAGGGTAGGCCTTGTCACCGTTAATGGTTCAGTCCTCAATCCCAGTGTTCCAGGGTTGCATGGTCCTTTAAAAGGGAGCCTGGACAACCCGTAAAGCCTGGGAGGAGTCGCCCAGAGGAAGATTCCTGGACAAGGAATTTTTTTTACTTTTTTTGAGACAGGGTCTCACTGTGTAGTTTGGGTTGGCCTTGAACTCACTACGCAGTCCAGGCTGCCCTTCAACTCATGGTGATCCTCCTGCCTCAGCCTCCTGAGCACTGAAATTACAGGAACGCGGCAGCACGACCTGCTCTTTATCTTTCAAATACACCCACCCGCAGATGACACACCCCTCCCCCCACCCAGCACATACGTGTGGGGAACTTGCAGAGATGAGGTACATGACGAGCCTTGGGGGTCCCCCCTCCTCGTCCAGGTCCTCAGCCAGTTCTGCATGCGACCCTCCAGCCCTGAACAAGGGGACCATTCAGCCTGGCTGGGGGAGAGAGGGAGGAAGACACTTCCTGCCCCTGCTTCGCTGGCCAGGCCAGGCCAGGCCAGGCCTTGGCTGCAGGACCAGAGCACAGCAGCTGATAAAGGCCCATTGTGGGAGTCGGAGCTCCCGGCAAGGAAGCCAGTGGACCGCTCTGCTCTGCGCATTTGTGAACAGGATGACTTGCGGGCAGAGGGAGGCCCCAGGACGCCACCAGAGATGTCTCGGGCCGTCCTGCAGAGGACCCAGGCTGTCCAGGGTGACCAAGGCTCCCTGCACCTGGAGGGTGAAACCCAATCTCTCACCAAACGCAGGAAACACGGAAGGGTTCTCTAAAGAGGGGCTAGGGGAGCCCCCCCCCTGCAGGGTATGCAAAGCAATAAAGGGCAAACGGAGTGAGAGCCAGCCTGGAACATACTTAGAAATCACACTTCTGGCGCTGGCCTCTAGTGTTCGCAGGCCCCACCAGTCATATGGCAAAAGTACCCACTGCCAGGAAAGAGATGCCACGGCCTGCTTTGCCCCATGTCCTAGACGGATGCTGCAGAAGGTGGCCGAGTGGTGGTGGCTGAGGCTGAGCTGCCAGTCCCTGGGGATGGGAGGGGCCTGCTCCTGCCGAGCCCAGAGGGTGCAGGGTGTTGGGAGAACCTGACCCTCAGTTTACCCCAAATCTGCACATCGGGTCGCCCTGTCCAGGTGACCGCTGGCCCTGGCCCTCTGGCAGAGGAAATGCAGAATCCAGATGGACAGTGGCCGGTAGTCACGACACCTAGGGGCAGAGGTGGGAGCAATTCCAAGTGGCTCGAAGAGGGCAAGGTTCATTTCTCCATCCCAAGTCTGCTTGGACTCCCTCGCCACCATCCCAGCGTGTGACCTTGCTGCTGAGACGTCTCCAAGTCCATCACAAGACCAGAGCCCTAAGTCATGCAAATGTGACTACAAACCCAAACGTACAGGCACATGTACCTTCCCAGCTCCCCCGCATGGGAGCGCTGCAGAGCTGGCCACTGGGCCACCTCCAATGGGCACCAGCTGGCAGTGAACGAACCTCTCCCCCCACGGACCAACCTCATGACCACCCTCATGGACAGTTATCGCCAGGTTTGATTTTTTGGCCGGGGCAGGATTCGGAGATCAGAGCGTCTCTGCCTGGCTGGACACCGCGTCCCAGCTGGCGATAGACGCACTCACAGGCAGACCGCCAGCACGTTCCGTTCTCAGCCCACCAGAAAAAACAAGCCGAGCCGCAGCTGAAGGTCTGGGTGCCGTTTATTGACAGCGCCTCTCACACATTTACTTTCTTCCTGTGATTGATTCCTGGGGCCCAGGCGCAGCGGTCTGGTGAGGAGGAGGAGTGGGAAGGCGGGATGCTGGTCTCTGGCCGGCCCAGCAGCCTGCAGGATGTGATCCTCCGCATTGGATCCCGCCGGGCATTGGGGCTGGAAGTCTCCAGCAGGACGTACCTTGGGCCGGGCCTCCCCTCACTTCGCTGTCCAAGTCCATCCTGGTTTTAGACCCTGGGGGACGGCGAAGCGGGGCCCACCCACCTTGACGGGGGCAGGCACCTGTCTTCTGGTCCTTGGATCGTCACTGAACGACAGGAAGGAGGCTCCGGCCTGCCAGGACTGCCAGCTGCAAGCCCCCGTGGGTCACCACGCCGCCCTGCCTCTCTCCTGACAACTGCCAGTGCCCAGGCGGGGCGCCCGCAGGCCCCGAGGCCATCTCCGTAGGCACTTGACAATTTCTGGCAGGGATGTAAGAAGTAGCCGGGTACGGGGAGAACGAAAGAGCTTCGTGGGATAATCAGAGGGCCAAAGTGATTTACTTTTATTCTGTCGCTCTAGCTCAATCACGAAGTGTCACAGTGATTCATTGCTGGGGCGGGGCGGAGGGAAGGCAGGCGCCCTTTGCTGGTGGGGCGCGGCAGGGTGGGGGGCTCACTGGGGGAGCTGCAGCAGCACCGACTGCCCCGCCGGCAGGTAGGTGATGTTTCGGGAGCGCGACAGCTGGTAGGCGATGTCCTCGGCAGCCTCCAGCTTGCGGAGCTCGATCAGGCCGTCGCCCGCGGTGGCCAGCGAGTTTGCGATCAGCTCGGCCGCCTTGGAGTCACCCTCCGCAGAGATGATGGCTGCCTTTTTCTGCTGCTCGGCCTACGGGGCGGAGGTGGGAGAGACAGAGACCTCAGGGCACCGCATGTCTGGGGCACTGGCCACCAGTATCTCTGCCTTTACAGCTGCTTCTCGGCACAGCAGGCAGCAGGGGCCCGCGGGTGCAGCTTAGTGGGAGACCCTGGGCTCCAGTGCCAGCACCACCAAGCCCAAAACAACGAGCAGAGGAGCCCGCCAGGCATGGCGGCTCACGCCTGTAATCCTGGCACTGGGACCGCTGAGGGTTTGAGGCCAGCCTGGACTGCATAGTGAGGCCCCATCTCAAAAACCCAAAATGACTAAAGAACACACAGCCCACGTAGGAGCAAGCCCTACTCCCCATTCCGGTTCCCAGTACATCTTTCCACCCTCAAAAATAAGAAGAGCAGCCTGCACCTGGGAACGGGGCTGGTCCCTGACCAGGTACCCAGATGAGGCCTCCTAGGCCGGTGGCCAGTACCACAGGCTGACCTCGGGGACAGACATGGTGACCTTCAGAGCATGGGAGGGCAGCAGAGCACGGAGCATGTCTGAAACCCACACGTGAGCATCTTTCCTGTTTCCCGCAGAGCTGTGACTGCAACCTTGTACCTGCCAGGCAAGTGCTGTACCACGTACCGCACCGCTCCCGGCCCCACACGCAGCCCTGAGACTCAGGCTGCTGTCCAAGCCCTGAGGGTGGAGACTGTGCGCCCAGCACCCCTGAGCCAAGTGCTGGACTTTGTCCCAGGCCCTGGAGACGCAGCAGGTACAAGGCTAAACATGTCCCTGGCCTCCCAAGTCACATCTGCTCCTGTACTCCCCGATTTGAAGGACGAGAGGGACTTGGATTAGGACACTGGGGCGAGAGGGGGACAGCTAATAAATCCCCCTCCGTGCGCGCAGGGAGGACTCGGCCGCTGCGCAAACACACCACGTTCCACCCGTGGCTCTGGGACACATCTGGAGGGGTTTAGCCCGGTGAGAGACCCGGTGGTGATCCGCACATCTGGTGCAACGTTTGATCTTTCTGCTGTCAGCTCTCACTATGTAACTGTGGTTAAAATCGCCTTCTCAGGGGGCCTGAAAGCCTTCCAGGGGTAACAGTTTTATGTGGAGGGGGGCGAGGTTTTTGATCTCGGGCGAGTGGGAAGAAAATGACCCTTCACGTGTGTCTGACGAGCCCCCGAAGACTCTGGAACCGATTTGGGGGAACGCGGCTCCTTCCCCCTCCTTCCGATGATCCCGGAAGGAGATGACAGATGATGAATTTCCAGGCCACCCGGCAGGGCTGGGGAGGCCGGGGGAGGGGCCCCGCCATCTGGCCGAGCACTCACCTTTTCCACCACGAATCGGGCCCGCTCTGCTTCCTGCTGGGCCACCTGTTTGGCTTCCACGGCTTCTGTGAACTCCTTCCCAAAGGTCAGATGCGTCTGTGGGTGGGGGGAGAGAGCAGGCTGAGGCGGGGCTGCCGTCCACAGCCGGAGGCCTCAGCGATGCATGTCACTGTCACCCTCCGTAAGGCCACCTCGTGTAGAGAACAGCACCAGGGTGGGGGCTTTCAAGGGGGCCTGGAGCAGCAGGAGGGATCTTCTCCACCCAGCACCTCCCTAGAGGAGATATGGGGGCTCGGGACCCCCGGCCAGCACTCTCCCAAGATCGTCTGATGCCCTGCGCAGACACCCTCGGGAGGCCAGCCGGAAACAGAGCCCCTGAGAGCCGGGGACGCAGCCAGTTCTCAGGGACCCAGAGCCAAGGCTCGGCTTATGAATTAACCAGTCCCGCTCCCGCCCGGCACCGCCTCGGTCCACAGGAAGCAGCCGGGGAGATAGGGCACGGACGGGATCGCAGCGCTCCTGGACTGTGAGCGCTTCTGGGAAAGAGTTTAGAAGAGAGGGCAGGTAAAGCCATTGGCCAGGGAGAGGTCCATGCTCTGATTACCTAGCCCTTCCCTGGTCACATAAATCACTGGGGCTTGGCTGACGCCACTGTCTCTAAAGATGGGACAGACAAGAGGAAACAGCGCACAGCTCACAATGCCTGCTTGGCTGGGAATGATTTTCTTATTCCCCCAACTTCTATTGTGGAAGAAGAGATACTTCTATTGTGGAAGAAGATAATTGGTTTTGCCTGCAAGTGTCACTCGCTTCATTTTCCCTTCTACCTTCCCAACGTCTGCTTTTTTTGTTGTTGTTTGCAGGCGAGCCTCGAACTTGCTGCCATCCTCCTGCTTCAGCCTCCTAGGTGCTGGGATTGCAGGCATGGACACCATACCCAGGCCACCCTCTGCTTTTTAGAAACAGGCAGCGCTGACTTCCCCCAGGAGTCCTGCCCACCTGCGTGTCTTCCACAAGCGTTAACACCTAACTTCAAAACTGCACTGCTCTACCCGGCCTGATGCACTCTGGGACTCTTACTCACTCAATGTCTGTCTGGGTAAGGAAACACAATTCGGAGGAAAGGAAAATGAAATGGATAATTAGGGAATAACACTTCCTTCCACGGGCCAGCTGAGGGCAGCAAATTCCCCGGGAAATCTAATTCTCTCCTCACACCTCTTAGGTACGGCTTCTTGTGGTCAGCCCACATCGCCCGGAGCCTGTGGCTGTGGTTGAACAAGATGCCAAGTTCCACCTCAGGCTTTCTGGTAGCCTGGGGGCCCCCCAGAAGGCTCAGGTTGACAGCACGGGCTGGGGGGCGGTGCTGCAGCCTGGCAGGTTGCCTGGAGGGGGCGCCACTCACCATCCCCCTGAAGCCATGCAGCCGCAGGGCTGAGGCAGGCCCAGGCAGGGTGCTGGGAACCACTGTTTAAACAGCTGCAGGCGGGGAGGGGAAGTGGTGCACCCCAGCCATGCACAGGAGACCCCGACAGGAAACGCTACCTCACTGGCCCAGCAAATCCCTGCAAGCGAGCTTCCGGAAACCCGACGCCTTCCAGCTCCACCTGAAACGCTGCCCTGCCTGATCGGCTTTTGGTCCAGGGAGGGACTCTGCCTCTCACACACACAGCACAGGCTCTCAGGAGGCTAGCAGCACTGTCCTGTCCCATGCTGCATGGGGGACACACTGCTCGTTGGTCCTCTGTCGCCTCTCCCCAGACTCACTTCCCCGGGCCTGAGGTAAAAACTCCTGAGTGCAAAAGCTGGGGAGAGCGACGGGCCCTCAAGTCTCCAGTCAGCAGAGTCCAGCCCCAAGCCGAACCAGCCCTCCCCACCGGAAATGGACCATCCCCCCACCTGGGGATCTTACCAAGGACACATCGTCCAGGATGAGGCCGAAGGTGGCCGCCCGCTCCGTGAGGTCGTCGCTCACCTGCCTGGAGACCAGCTCTCTCTGGGTGATCAGCTCCCCGGCGTCAAAGCGAGCCTGGTTGGGGACAGAGGGCAGATGCGGTCAGCGAGGAGGCAGGAAAGGACGGGACGGTGACAGACCTGGCCGGGGGCCCTCCTGTCCCCTGCGCTGTCCGGGCTGCACCAGGCCCTGGCCACTCACCACCACAGACTTGAGGATCTCCGTGGTGATGGACGGCAGCACGCGCTCGTCGTAGTCCTCGCCAATGCTGGTGAAGATGCGGGGCAGCTGGCTGGCGACCGGCCGGAAGAGGATTCGGAGGGTGATGTTGACGTTCTGCAAATCTTAGGGACCAGTGCTGGGGTTAAACCCCTGGGGGAAGCAGGTGGCCTTTGACGGCACCTGTCTGAGCCCAAACGGTTAAGACCTTAGCGGGCACCAAGCAGGCGTGCCCGGTTTCACTGGCAGGAAAGCCAGCAGAGCATTGCAAACGTAGGAAATGTCTCACTACGTGGCCCAGGCTAGCCTCGAACTTACAGCGATCTTCCTGTCTCAGCCTCTCAAGTGCTGAGGTTGTGGGTGTGCACTGCCATGCCTGGCTTGGGAAATTCTTTTTTTTTTTTTGCGAGGATCGAGGGATCGAACTCACGACCTCACGCTTGCCAGGCAGGCACTTATGCCGCTGAGCTAAATCCCCAGCCCATGGCTTGGGAAATTCTTACAAAGATTTGGTGAGGATACTTTTCAGTATGTCCCAAGTATCCTCTGCTAAGAGCAATTCAGATGATCAGTAGATGGGTACCATATGATCTTGGGGACACTGAACATTTTAAGATGACAAGCCAGGTCGTGTGTGGCCACAGCTTGTTCAGGACAACATAAACCAAGAGGCTGTGAGGTATGAAACAGGTACACACAGCCCCTCATCTGGAGGCGCCTAGCAACACCTTTAGAAGTAGGTACAGAGGAGCCAGGCGTGGTGGTGCACACCTGTCATCCCAGCAATCAGGAGGCTGAGGCAGGAGGATCACCGTGAATTCAAGGCCAGCTTGAACTACACAGTGAGACCCTGTCTCAAAACAACCCCTTCACCATGCGACTCTTAGTATAAATCTTTGTATGCTTCTCTAAATGTGGGCTGCCGTCTGTGCATATACCTCAGGATGTATTTCTACATATGAAGCAATCCAGGGCAATGCCAGGTTCCTACGATGTCAGTCCAACCTGCTTTGGACCCTGGAGCCAGCAGAAGGACGCAGGTGACACTCACCTTTACTGCCAGTGATGACCGGCACGTTACGGGGTCGGGAGCGGCAGTCAAAGATAATCGGTTTCTGTACCCAAGGGATGAGGAAGTGGGTGCCCTCCCCCACCACGATGTCCTGTACTCCACGGAACCGGTCAAAGATGACAGCTCTGTGCCCAGCGTCCACTAGGAAGCAAAATGATGACAGGTCAGGAAACCTCCCTCAGCCCGAAGGGCCATGTCGTTGAAAGATCCCCACTGCTGTCTACTGGTTTACTGCATCTCTCCTCCCCTGCTCTGTCTTGTGGTTTCTAGAAGCTTCTGAACAGCAGTGTAACTAAGCGATTGCTTCCTGTCCCAGGCGTCTCCCAAGGACTTTGGTAACAGGATCTTCTTTCTCCCTCCAAGAACCGGCCGTTGACCTCCTGATCACCCATCCCATCTCCCGGCAGCGCACTCCCAGGAATCATCTCCCAAAATCCCTACAGCTCAGGGAGATCCCACTGTGCCCCCAGGCCCACGCTGGCTCCAGGGTAACCAGTGTTCCCAGAAGCAGCACCTTCACGACAGGAATCCCACAATGTAGGTCCCATTCTTTCTTCTAATAGCTCAGTTTCCTTAAAATTTGTTCATTCAGTGACGGCAACAGCCACGTAGCTGTGCAGGTGCACAGAACGAAGCCAGAGCAGCAAGAGACATCACCAACGCCCAGCAGGCTGTGTGAATTAGCCGCTGTCTTTCCCTAACTTTGGGGTTGGTCCAACAAATACCTTCCTCTGAAATAATCCTTTTTTTTTTTTTGAGGCAGGGTCTCACTATGTAGTTTAGGACGGCCCTGAGCTCACTACGTAGCCTCAAACTCAGAGATTCTCCAGCCTCAGCCTCTCAAGTGCTGGGACCACAGGCATGTGCTGCCACAACCAGCCAAAATATAATCCTACTCTTGCGCCAGGCAGACCAAAGTGCTGTCGCTTTGTGCAGTGGAAATTACAGAATGGCAGACTCCGAGGTGGTCTGAGACATAAACTAGCTCAGCCCCACTGCTTGGAGAGTGAGGAGGCTGAGGTTCACTGTAAAGTGACATAAAAGCAGCGTAAAGCCTGGCCTTGCTGGGAAAAGCAGGGCAGTGCAGTGCATCTCACAGGTATTTTCTCTGGAATGAGCAGAGCAAAAGCTCCTGTCCAGGACAAGGCCACCCAAACAGGTCTCAGGCCTGTGCTGACTCATTCCACGCATGGGCAGAGCACAGGCCAATCCCCATCCCCACCAGTCAGTAAATCTGGATACTGCAGCACAGCACCCACTGTGTGGGTGACACAGTGTCACTTCCAAGTGACACAGCCTGTGGGACACATCCAACCAGTGGGTAACCGGGAGGCTCTTGGAGAACCACGGCCAACAGTACGGGGCACTGGTAACAATACAGCCATAGGGTGCAGAATGGCACAGGGGGAACCCTCTCAGCCATAAACACATCACAGACAGCAGCTGCCACACAGAGCATCACAGGGGACACGGAGAGTCCTGCCCCTTGGGCAAAGGGCAGTGACTCCCACCCCATGTCAGCCTCAATGGCTCACCATTATATAAAGCAGAGTTCACCACGCCTCCTGCAACGGCTAAGGCCAAGCCAAACTTGCCGATGGACTCAAACACTTTTGCAGCCATGTTCTGTCCTACTGGCCCCACTCACGCCTGCGGGAGTAAAATAAAACAAAACAAAACAAAACAAAACAAAACAAAACAACTTGGCTTCGTGAGCTCACAGGAAGCCCACTGCGCGGCACGGCATCCACTCCTCAAGCTGGCTATTCACGTCCCACTCCTGAACCCACTAAGAAATGAGCTCTCGACCCAGCCAAGTGCCCGTGCCCGCTCTGCTGTTTCTCTTCTCAGCTGCTTCTTTGTAATCACATAAGGAACGGGGTCCGGAGGACTTTATTCAACAACGGGGACGAGGGGTGGACCCCACTAAGCTACGTTCCCATTTTTGGACAAAGATGCCCTCCAAGAGTGGTTGATTCTAGGTAATCTTCGCTTGGAAAAATAACTCCGAGAAGGCGGCAACAACAGTAACAGCGGCAGCTGTGAAGTCATTACTCCGGATGAGGAAGGTCGGGTGCAGAGAGGTGACTGGTTCAGGGTTAGGGCCAGGCCTGTAATTGGTGAGCGCAGGGTTTAACTCCTCTCCTTACACTGCTTCCCGACATACTGGGGTAAGAATGACCCGCTGTGACCCAAGCAGGACTGCATTCCGGGACCAGGAAAGGAGGAGGACCCCTGGGCACCAGGGCCCTAAGCAGCTGCCCAGCGCGGGGCTCTGCAGACCTGGGAGCCAGGAGCGAGAACCAGCGGACTTCCCTGGAAAGCACTCCAGCCTCAACTTTCCAATGGCCCGCCCCAAAGCCGTCACCAGCTCGCTCGCAATCCCTCTCTCCCTCCTGCGCACACCTTAACTCCAAGACTACTGAACCCTGATCGCGTACATTCCGCCTCAAGACCGGGCACCGATCCTTGCCATTGCTAACAGCTTCTGGATTTTTCCTCCCCTGCGCAACCCCTGGCTCCTGGCTCCTCCTGGGCTCAGCTCTCCCAAGGGCAGAACCATGCATGCACCCCACAGGTTCAAACTGAGTATAAGCAAGCACAAGAGAACTTCTTAGACGCCCAGACACAGGCCTAGACCAACCTTCCATCTCACCTGCTCCCACTCTGACCTCCACATGAATTCCCCAGCCGCGCCTACTGCGCACGCGCCGCGCCGCTCATCCCTTCCCCGCCCCTTCTCCAAGACCTGCGCTTCCGATTGGTGGGCCATGACGCAGTGAACTCTGGGAAGTGTGGTTTGCAGCCTGGTGCTGGCTCTGGTATTCTTTTACAGGTGAACTACAATTCCCAAAAGGCCATGAAGCTGCTGGCACCGCACAGGAAAACCTTTTCTCTTTGGTGGTAACCTGTGGGATGTTGCTGCAAAGCCTTTTGGGGAGTGTAGTTTCCTGTTGATAAATGCACGTGCCTGTGTGGCACCGAGGCTAGGGGATTTGGGAAGAGGAGCCCCAGGACCTTAGGGAGGAGGGGCTGGGCCTCTGGCCGATGGCAAAGATGGCAAGGGCAAACATATGGCGGGTGAAAGAGGACGGGTGAACACTTTGGAGAAGGCGTAATAAATAATTGGTGAACTGAAGAGATCTTGCAGAAAGCTAAGGGCTGTCCTTTTTCCAAAGTCCTGTCTGGAAACATCCTCGGAATTGTAAGACTTTGACTGTCAGAGAATCTTAGAAACCACCTGGATTACAAAACAGAGGAAGGATTCCTTTGGGGTCATGGATTAAGTGAGCAGAGAGGAGCTTGGTTGGCATCCAGGTCTCCTGGACACAATTCTTCAAAAACCTGTATTTGAAAAAGTTACATAACATTTACAAAGAACACATGCATAACCTTCCTCAGATTCACCCACTGTTACCTTTCGCTTTGCCTTCTTCCCTCCTTTCCCTGTCCTCCTTTTCCCTTCCCCCTTCCTCTGCCTTCTCCCCCTCCTCCTCTCTCTTCTCCCCACCTGGGACAGTGTGGGTTTTCTAAGAATAAGGATGTCTTCTTACTCCAGCAGCTATATTCTTCCTTCTGCCTCGCAACTTCGTCAGCTGAGCCAGTGATGAGTATTACTGTGCTCCTGTCCAACACAGGAAACAGCGAAGTCCTCTGCCTGCTTCTCACATCTCCTCAGCCTCCTTTAATTCCAGAGTTTCCCTCAGCCTTTCTTTGCCTGTTACATTTTTAAAAGGGGATGTTTCTCATTGTGCATCTGTCTGGTATTTCCTCATGATTAGATTCAGGTTTTGTGTTCTTAGGATATTATAATGACGTAAAGACACTTAACAATACTGGGGCCATTTCTGGATTCTACTGGCATTGGATTCCTTCCACTTGTTTTCCTACATTTCTCCACTCTCCATCCCTTCTGTGCCCCCCCCCCCGCCATTTGCACAATCAAAAGGCCAGAGAAAACCCTTCAGGTGGTACAGATTTGCACTAGCCAACCACGACTTTTTCCTTGGCCCTCGAAAGTCTAAGGGAGCTTTGTTCGGTCCTCAGCACACACAGTGGTGGCACGCAGCGGGCACTCTGTGGAGCATTTGTTGAAGTAATGAATAATCAAGGGCATTGAAGTGACTGGGTAGACAGGCTGTTGCTAGAAAACACAGGACAGGGTGCTCCAGCATCTTGCAAAAAGAGCCGTAGGATTGTTCACCTCTAATTCAATCTCTATGCCAGGAAGGCTGAAAATATTAAAATAATCTAAATTTTGAACAATTTTAAAATAATTTTCAAGTCTATAGCATAGCATATTTTATACTGTTAAAATCCACTATCTCGGGCTGGGGATTTAGCTCAGTGGCTTAAGCGCCTGCCTGGCGAGCGTGAGGTCATGAGTTCGATCCC